>JANHGB010028656.1:341-11416 GCA_026283785.1 Coracopsis vasa | reverse complement strand
GAAACACGCATAAAAGATAGTGTCTGATAAGCCACAAGATAGCTATTTGAGTATAATTCCATTATCAGAATGGGAAAAAATCTTTTGAATAGATTTTTTTTCCTATCAGACCTCTAGTATCCCCAAACCAATACTGTTTTATTTATACACACGTGCAAACACACACACACAAATATATCTGCACATTTTAAATTGATATTTCCACCCCTACTTAAAAATGCAAAGATATACTATTATCCTTTGGAAATCAAATATTTTTTCTAGACAGCGTGCTTATTTAATTAGACTGTATTCCTTATAGTGATCAAATATAATTAGCAGTAACAAGTATTTAATGAAAACAAACTGCTTTCCTTTGAAATCTTTCCAGCCCACTGTACTTTAAGTCCATAGCTTCTCTGAGAAGATCATTGTATCATAACAACTAAAAATAAGTATATGATTAAAAGCTTGTCAGGTACTGCATCATTTCAGACAAATAAAAATAAGGAAAGTAAACACTAGAGACCCTGATTCGCGTCAGGTACAAATTCTATCATTTAAGAAATTGCTTCCAATGAAACAGTACTGTTAGTGGTTCAATGTGATATAGATCTGTCTTTTAACTACCTTTTTTGATATCATTACATACTAAGACATTACCCCAGCATCTTTGATTATTACTGAGCGAGATGAGAAGAAAGCATGCTTACACTGGACTCATTGACAGCGAGGTGCTATAACAACTCTCCTGTAATTAATTGTGAGTGAAAGGGGGTTTGGTTTTTGCAGCCTCGTAAAACTTTTCCCACATGGCTGAACCCACGGTCAGGAGACGTTAGGCAACATTAACTGCCTGCACATTTCTGCAAGGCTCTGGAGGAAGCGGCTCGGCACTGGGGCTCCAATTCTGAAAACCCTGGGACACAAGACATCAGCGTCTACCTTTCATCTTAGCTGAGATTTGGAGAGGGTTCAGACCACTGAGGCTCCTTAATTCTCACTAATTCATTTGCTTTCCTGATTCACTTGGCTTGGGATAACCTGCGAATGATAATGAACCTGTAAGGGGAGCGCTTAGTCCCTTGCCTTTGAATGTGCTCGGCATGGATTGAGGGCTTTCTGTGAATCTTGCAAGAGGAAAAGAATCTTATTAGCACTGATTGCCAGTCATGAGGTTGCCTCTAAAAATTGCTCTTGTATTTTTAACTCTTGCTTGCTTATAACAACCCCAGCTAAGGAGAGAGATATGCTGTTTACACATTGAACACTGCATTGTTCTCAACATTTACTCATTTCTCTTTGCAATTTGATCTAATCATAACACATTTGCTTTACGTATGTCATTACTATACCACTATGAACACTTCATCATTTTTCCCATGATTATTCTACAAGTTCATAACTAGCCAAGTCCTCATCTCTTCACCCCCAGCTAAACATCCTCTTTGCATAAATGTATGCTCTCTAGAATAAAGGGTCTAATTTTCTTTTTTCCTTTTCTTATTAACCATTTCAGCAGAGCACAGCTAGTACTGCTTTCCGTGTTACTAGTGGATTTCTAGCAGATTTGATGTTCTCTCATGTTGCTTATTAGCTTTATCTTTTTTTTTTTTTAACAAACATATTGTGGATATGGATACAAATAAGAATTCAAGCTCTGATGAGAAAATCTGAAAATAAAACTGGGTAAAAGTGGCTTATTCTTGCTTCGCCAAAGCGACATTCACCTTAGGACTCCTTTTTTTCCCATTCATTTGTGAGAATTAAGAGAACTGTACAGAAGAAATTAATTGAAACACAAAATCAGTGTCAGAGTGATTCTGTTTAGATCATCAAATTTCTTTTAAGGGCAACCTTTGCTAATGGCTGAGGATTCAGAGTCCATATTCTCATGGGACCCTGTCATTGCCAGAACTAAATTCTAACTCCTGATCAAACCTGGGAGATCCCAGCCTTAAACAGCATGTTCTGCTCCATTCATCTCCTTAGAGATGCAAGTTGTTTTATTATCCAAACCTTCCTAGGAAGAACTTTCATAACATTTTCAGATGGACAGCTCATCTTTTCCGCAAAAACATTGGTGTTTCCCTGTGTTTTCTAGCCTTTTAAATATGGCATATGTGCAGGTCTAGGAAACCAGAGCTTCAGCTTTGGCATTTAGTAACAAGTCTGGTATCAGCCAAAGAAAGCCTTACACAGCTTCCTCATCTAGGACATCTGTTTACCAGCCAGAAGTGAATGATGCATTGCACTGAGACAAAGATACAACTCTTTTGTGTTAATTTATTTTTCTTGTGTCTAGATGGGGGCAATATGGCATTTGATTAAAAAAACCCAACCAACCAACCAAACAAACAAAAAACCCAAACCACAAAAAACCCAACCAAACAAAAAAAACTTGCTTCCAGCTTCAGCACATGAAATAATTTCCTAGATTCCTCTTGAAATAAAAATTTCCTGTTTTTTCTCTCTAAGTTGGTGTTACTTCAAAAAAAAACCTCTAAGTGACAAAATATTACACCCACTGTTTCTCAATAGAATTTGCCAAAAAGGATAACTACATGAGGCTGCTAGAACTCAAATTTGAACTGGAACTTCTTGTGTGAGAATATGGATTTCTATTACATTGATAGGCTCAACTCTTCTTCAAAGGGCATGAATAAGAGCTGATCAGCCAATGGAATTTATGTTGCATGGGAATTCTAACAGTTTGACATTTGCTTGTCGAATCATTAAACATTTCCGCAGGACAGTTACCAAAAAAAATCCCAACTTGCTTTGGAAATGTCACACAAAAATATCTGCATTTTGCATCAAAATGTCAAAACAAAACATTGATTCAAGCTGCTATGTTTCAAAATGTCAGTTTGGTATTTTTTATCAGTATTTTGGCTGTATATGATGTGTAAATTTTACTTAGAAATTATTTTTAAAAATTTCATTGAATTCTACTTCTCCATAGTAAATAACAATATTTTATTGGAATCTTTTGCACAGCTCTATGGTCAAGGGTGAATTTAAAAATGCCTAAGAATTAAAAAAAGTATTAAAACTTTCTCACAAATTCCCTACCCCCTCTTTAATTGTAGTGTAAAGCATATTTCATTCAAATTATTAAAAAAAACCCCAAACCAAACCAAAAAACAACACCCCAAATTTTCTTAATGTGTGGCCAGCACCATGGAAAAAACCCAAAACTTCACTATCACCAGAATATCCTACTCCCTTTTTTATTCATAGTTAAACCCAGGTAAAGAAAGACATCACAGTCTGAAAATCCCATATTCATCTTGAGAAGATCATGTCCTAGAGAGTATGGCTCCCTTCAGACAATCCTAGGAGCACATTAAGTTTGGGAATAGCTAAAATTAAATCTATACAGCAGGTTCGAAGTATCTTTGTACCCTGAGGACCAAGCTGCCTCTGTTTGCTGTAGGAAGCATCCTTACATGATGAGTATTTTGAGTTTTGATTTCTCATCTGCTGCCATGTGCCCCAGTATAATAATATGGCCCAGGTAATGTGGCTCCATCTTTCCGATAGCACCTTTGCAAATTGTGGGAGAGAGAAAAGCACTCCCTTCTGTCACTGATACTCTTTGGCATGTTGTTTCTTTCTCTGAATGTTTTTCCCCACTGGAGTCCTCTGCCTGTTAGAGCTTCTCTGCTGAGACAACCTTCAGTTCTAGCCCCTGAACTCAATTCTGAGACCATGCAAGTCCCCAGAAATTTTAGAACATGACCTGGCTGTCTCCTGCTCCTCTATTAATCAGCAATTTCCACCACGTTTTCCTCACCACCAACTTTCACTCACAGCACTTCCAAAAATTTGCACAATGTTGAACAGTTTTACAGCAATAAAACACATCTCTTAACTAATCTATTATCCCTTTATGTCTGAAAATGTGAGCAAAATTGGAAAGTGGAACTCACCCACATTTTTTCAGCTCAACTTGCAAATGTGCTAGGGAAGAAATTATTTTCTTCTCTAACACTCCAGTCAAAAAGCATCAATTGGCAATTTACATACATTTTCTATTAAATTTTTCTATCATAAAAAATTGCTTTTATGATCCAGACACATAATTTATTATGCAATGCACCACCACCATCATCACAGCGAATTGCACTTTACGTGTTTATACTAACAGGGAAGGTGATCAGCTTTAGCCTTCTTTTCATTATATGCATCATTCATCCTCCACCACCAAGATCTCTGGATTCTGTAGCATATCCATCATTATCTAACTGACAACTGTTTTCAGAGGTTCCACTGCTTTAAGCTCATTATTTCTTCAGATTGGTGAATCTACAGAGAATCTTTCCACAACATATAGCAGTCAGCATGGCACATGTGTACAGATGAATGGTAGGGGTTTGTCCTTCACAAACTCTTTGTACCTAGTTTTGCCCCAGAACTGCAGCATGTAATGAGCAGCAAATGCATATTCTTATGTCTAAAAATAACAAAAAGCTAAATGGCATTAAAAATAATAACCAAATAGCATCATCTTTGTGTGGATGGGCTGTTGTGAATAACTCTAGTTTACAGATTGCTCAGTAGTTTGGGGTTACCATCTTTTTATAATGCATACTGAAGCACATAAACAAAGAGCTGTGCTAAGATAAGGAATTTCTTTCCTGTCCCCATTTACCTTGCTGCATTTAATTTAATCAATAGCTGAATGGGGAAGAGGAGGAGAATTGAATGGTTCAAGAGACTGATAATGGGATATCGAACCTTTCATCTCTGTATCATTGATTCAACATAGGAATTGACACACTGGATCAGAGCAGTGGTCCATCTCCTGAGATATTCTCTCTGACAGTGGCCTGTACTAGATGTGTTTCAGGAAGAGGTGTTAGAAACCCTGTAGTAAACATTTATGAAATAACCTGTCCTTAGGAAAGGTTTCTTCCTAACTTTCTTATTTACAGTTTGGCTGATGTTCTCACTTGGGGTAGTCTGTAACTCTAAAAATCTCTCAAATCCGAGGGACTGCAACATAGATGATACGTTGGTTTAAATACGTATCTAACGGAAGTCTGCATTCAGCTGAAATCTTGGCCACCAAGTTGCAATGAGTTCCAGAGAATTATGTGTTGCAAAAAATACTAACTCCATTGCAGTTATTCTTAACTTGTTGCCTTTCTAAATAAAGAACCTCTCCTCTACACAGTGTAGCCATTATCACTAATGGCCCATCTAAGCCATCTTCTTTTTCATTAAAATAATTTTAAACTTTTCAATATCTGTCTTGAAATGAAGGGCCTTTCATGCTTCTAATTATTCATATTGCCCATCTCTATACTTCATGTATTTCTGATACATTCTCTTTGAGACAGGATAACCACAACTGAATATAGTACTCCAGGTCATACCACTGATTTATTTAATGACATTATAAGATTTTTGGCACTATTTCTCTCCCAGTCTTTTTGCATCCTAACAGTTTGTTTGCTTTTTTGACCCTTGCTCCATACAGAGCAGAGAGTTTCATTGAACCATCCAGTATAAGGCACAGGTCTCCTCTTGAGTGACAACAGCAATGTATTTGGGTAGCTCAAATTATTCCTTATGTTATATTTGTCAACACTGAACCATTATCCTGACCGTTCAGCTAAATTTGTTAAATTTTACTGGTTTTCTTACTGCTTTTTTGATCTTGAATTTTCTGAAACATTTAAGTTTACTTTACTCTCTTTTTTACTTACATTAAGCATTTTCCTTAACTAAAATAGAGGGAAAACAGATCAATTTCTAGCCCTGCTATGAAGCCTGGAAATCCACCCACATGTATATACATACCTTAACTCTTCTCAGGTTCATAATGTTTTTTTTCTTTTTATTGTTCTCCTTTACTTAAACTGCTTCTAGTCCTATCTTGTGTCTTCCTGTCGCTATTTCCTGGCAGCATTTCCTGAGGAGATTTCTCTTCAGAAATTCAGTTAAAATACACTGTTCAGTTGGCATAACATATTCTGGTAGATTAGAAAAAATTGGGTTTTCTTTATGTGACTGTGTCACTTTCTGTCACACTGTTATGTCTCTATTATATAACACTAAAATCATTGTCTTATTATTCCAATCCTAATTTTAGTTTAGAATGAGACATACTCAGTTGGCATTTCTAGGAACATTCCTAAAGCCATAAAAAACAGCCCCAGCATTTGTTCTTTTATCAATGCCGTCTGCATTTCATGGGACATCACCTATTCTCAAGAGCATCTCAAACATTTTTTCCTTAAATCCCTGTTCAAGTCTCAGGTGTCCTATCCACTTCAGTATCTTGAGGAAAAGAAAAGAAAAATTATGAAGGCAGTTGTCCTTTCTGGACTAAGTGGAATAAGCTAGTTGTCTTGATTCAGGACTTAACACAAAATGCAAAACAAAACCCCGAGAAATGACCTTGTTGGTAGCCTTCGTAAAGATGTGACGTACAGGCAGTATGAACAAAATGAACAACTCTTTCACTGTGAGGCAGGTTCTGGTCCTTTGATATTAGAATTAAGGAGTTTTGGCATCTTACTAAACAAAAGCTTTCAGTTGTTTTCTTCTCAGTGCTTTTGTGTGTGAAGAAGCAGAAGTGCTGAGTCTGTCAGGCTTTTAAATATTCTTAACAAGAAGCATAGTGGTATGACACTAAGTACGTTAACTAGGCTGCAGGTGGAGAGCTATTTAATGCCACTCTGTGTCTAAGGCTAGCTAAATTGCTTTGTGTTTATTTCTTTTGAAAAACAAAACTCTCTAATCCAGCTCTTACCCTGAATGTGCAGCTCTACCTCTGCAGACCTGAAGGCCGCCTAGAGACAGCAGCTTCAAATGTGTACAAGCCCACACCTTTGTTCTTTTCTATGGATTTCTCTGGACTGAGGTGTTCAAGTCTTCATCAGCTGGAAGAAAAAAGACAACTTAGTTCCGTTCAAGATTTGCATCACTTCAAGATGTTGAGGATCAAGGAGGCCTCTATATCCACACCTTGCATCTAGCAGAGGGGAGATGAAGGGGCTAACAACTTGGGATTCTCCACAAGAGCATGTATCCCCTCTCTCAGCACCAGCCAAGCGTTCCCAATGTGCACAAGCCTTGGGCACCTCCAGAAGCTGTGGACATGAGGTATTTTTGCTTTACCTCTGTATATACATCCCTCCCAAGCACAGTTGTCTGGGCTGGAGATTGTATCCACAACAAGGACAAATGGACAACATTCTCAGCATTACTCATACTAGCATTTGGGGGGGGATTAATTTGTAAAAAAAAATATGACCTAAAAGCCTGAGTTTCAAATTAAAGTTATTTTAAAGGTTGGTTTACTAACTCTAATTTATTATGTGTGATAACAGAATTCTGCAATTGACTGCATGGCTTCATGGCTGAAGTTAGTAATTCATATGAATAATGCTGCTAAAAGAAAACATGTTATGTGATCAGTCCATAGCAATCAATCAGATATGGTGCCTAAACAGCAGCTATCTTCACTGTTTTTCCTAAAACAGAGAACAGCTGAGAGGACTAGTTATCTCAGCTGTAAATATCTGAGTTACAGGAGCACAGCTGGAACGTCACGGCTCCCTACCCCGGCACAGCCTTTCCTATAGCTATAGCAGCATGCCACTATTGAGGGCTAAAGATGAAGAAGGTTTGTAACTTGTTACTGTCACACTTACAATAAAGTGTACTCTCATCTTGAGCATTTCTGAGTCTTTTTGGTGCCTATGTTTAAAGCATAAATGTAGCATTCCTGGATGCTACTCTCTGTAGATAAAAGCATACAACATTTTCATAAACAGGATAAAGCACTGCAGTTACAGAGAATGCACTGACAGTGCCAGATCCAAGGCCAGGTAAATGTGCACCCTTCGACTGCTAGGCACACTAGAAAATACTGAATTTCAATTGATTAAAGTAGAAGATTGGAAGAATGAGTTCTTTAAGCAAATAGCAGTGGAGCTTTCTCATGCATTAGGATATAAAATGACACTCTGTGGGAGTCAGAAAGTAATTTTTCTCCTTCAGATGAGTTGCACAACTAGCCAAGCAAAATTATGAATGATTTACCTACAATGCATAAGGTTTAAGATATTGGTTTTAAATCACACACACTGGTAATTTCTCGTGCTATGGCAGCTTCTGTGCCTCCTGTATCCATGTCTTACATTAATGTAGATAAAACATAGTTAGCCCTTTTGGAAGTATATTAAAAAAGTGGCATTAAAAACATTTAGAAACATCCTCTGATACTGTAATCAAACTAAGAGGATACTGGGATGAATACACCAAGTCTTTACGAAGAGGTATGAATACTATGCTTGCATTTCATCTTCAGCAAACTTTTGTAAGTCACAGATATAAATGGATGGAGAGGGTCAGCTGCTACAACAGCCATTACTCATAAAAGAAAATATTTCAAAAATTAAGTAAAAAAATGACTCAACTTATGTTTGTTCTTCCCACAGGATTTCATAATATCGGCATTTCACAATGTACAACTCATGCAATTGGTGGTCTGCAATAAGAAATATGAAAACAGATAGGGACATGTAAACAGAAAAGGAGACGTGTGTGTCTGTGTCTGTGTCTGTGTCTGTGTCTGTGTCTAGTCACCTAAAAAGCATGCTGGAAAAACTAAGAAGGCTTTTCTACAAAATCTTGTAAATCTTCAGCTGAAGAAACCGCCTCACCCCAACTCATGGAGGTTCTGCCTATAGCAACTTCATTATAAACATAGGCAAGTACACGCCTGT
This sequence comes from Coracopsis vasa, assembly GCA_026283785.1. Classification (NCBI taxonomy): domain Eukaryota; kingdom Metazoa; phylum Chordata; class Aves; order Psittaciformes; family Psittacidae; genus Coracopsis; species Coracopsis vasa. The sequence goes on along the minus strand of JANHGB010028656.1, from coordinate 2,690 downwards.
CAAACTCACAGTCAGGGCTGTCTGCAGTGTGCAGTACTCGGAGGAAGGAGTCCCTGCAGTACAGGGTGTTTGATGAGAAACTCAGCAGCATACTGGACCTCGTGGACAGAGCCTGCTGGCATGCTCGCCCCTCGGTACAGCCAGGCAGATGGAGGCGCTGAGCTGGGGGTGGCAGCAGGAGCAGGGATGCTACAGGGAAGGTGGCTTCTTAGTAACGCTTCTGCTTCAAGCAACTTCTTGTCAGCAGTCAAAGTTTCAGGTTCATGGAGCCGTGGCCTCCTAAAAACTGCTGCAGGACTGACATAACTGTTAGTTTATTTGGTGAGCTCTAATAAATGGGTGACATATGATGAGGCTTGCTAAGGGATGCTGGCTTTCTGCATGCAAAGCAGAAAAGCTGGTTTAGTGGATTTTCACTAGTTTCGCATTGATTTGGCACAATACAATAATCCTGGAAAAACCTAACAGACAATAACCAGCTTCTTGTTTCTCAATTTAAAAGCTTCTCATTTCTGATGTTTTAATGGTCTTCATAATAAACATTTGCTAATACTCAAACAGTTAAATACATGACAGTAATTTCTCCCCGTTTCACTTATAGACGGACATGAATAAATTAATTGGACATTCTTAAGCCGAGAAAAAGACAAGGTCTTTTTGGCACATTCAGTGACAGTAAATCTTTGTCTTATCCTTCCAGGTGGGAAAGTATTTGTGGCTTTTTTTCATGCTTTTAATCAAACTGCAGACCTCTCAGCTGACAGCCACTCCTCCTTTCATGAGCCTTTTTTTTGAGAGATATGGCTTAAAGGTGATATAACCTCTTAATAATCCTAATCAGGTTATTTTTTATTATGTTTTAATTCATTATAATCCTACTAAATCTGTGGAAATCTAGAATTAAAATTTGTTTCTTTAATGACTTATCTTTAAAACATTAGCTATGCAGGGGATTAAATATTATTTACTAAGAAAGAAACACATACATTGGTAAGACAAAACATTACCTTGTTGGATCTACAGATTTTACTTAGGTAGAACAAAACAAAATCCTTAAGAAGCTGCCCTTTCTCCTTCCTCTGAGCCCAGGAGGTAATGCTGATTTGTCACTAACTCTTCAAGTTACTATTTTATAGCTACTCCAACATCTTTTGGCAGTGTATAAGATGTCCTGCTGCACACAATTAACCAATATGCTGTTCATGCAAGTAACTCCTACTACAGTTCCCAGTATGTACAACATGGTTTTATTGTTGTGTATTAAACCACTGGTCAATGAGGTTGCAATGCAAACACAAGGGCCAGTTCTTCCATATGCTTTGGGTCAATGAATGCTATAGGAGCCCACAAGAGTAAAGCTTCTTCCCCATCCTTCTCCCCCCCCAAAAAATCCACAAAAGGGTCCCAAACAGAGCCCAAAGGTCAGACTCATTTTTGCGTATTTTAAATATCTACAGATCCAGCCACAGTCTGTTTCACCTGGTTTTCCCCGAAGAAGAATTTATTGGAGGGAAGGAGGTATGCCTGGATCTCTGGTGTCATATGATCATTGAGCAATCAGATTTTTGGTTCCCAGTACAACTTCTGGTCCAAAGATAAGGCAAGCAGATCTTTGCAAGGCAAATGGTGTATATAGCTGGTTACTAATCCCCTTGCAGGTACCTCATACTGGTTAGTTTATGACCATCTGTTACCACCAAAGATCAGGGCCCAGATATAAAAAGGGGTCTGAGGAGGTTTTTGAGGTATAACTTATCAGGTAGCACCAGCTGCTATGTTCAGGAAGTGTGTTTATCATCTTCACTATACAAGAAGGATGGCATCTACCTTCTATAGAGGATATATTATTTATTAGTCCTGGATTTAGTTTATTGCAAGATTATTGACTCTGTAAATGTAAAGGATGTTTTTGTGAGATTTTATGAGTTATTAATCTACACATCTGTCCTGGGTTCAGCAGTAGCAGTCATTTTTCTCCTTCTTAATAGCTGGTGCAGCGCTGTGGTTTTTGACTTTTGGACTGGGAACAGCACTGATAACACCAATGGTTTTAGTTGCTGCTCAGTAATGTTTACTCTGACCAAGAACTTTCTGAGTCTCATGCTCTGCCTGGGAGGAGAGGAAGCCAGGAGGAAGCAGAGACAGGACACCTGACCCAAACTAGCCAAAGAGGTATTCCATACTATAGCACATCATGCCCAGGATGTGGAACTGGGAGTTACCTGGAAGGGCTAGATCACTTCTCAGTCGGGCTGGGGTCGATCAGCAGGTGGTGAGCGGTTGTATTCTCTTCCCTTGTTATTTCCTTTATCATTATTATTATTGGTGGTAGCAGCAGTGATTTGTGTT
>JANHGB010028653.1:0-24840 GCA_026283785.1 Coracopsis vasa | reverse complement strand
CTTCAGATACTGGAAGGCTGCTCTGAGGTCTCCATGCAGCCTTCTCTTCTCCAGGCTGAACAGCCCCAACTTTCTCATCTTAAATTGCCTCACTGAAGAAAAGTACACGCCATTCTTTAAAATGTGAAATGAAAAAAACCACAACCCACCTAGCCTATGGCAACATTTTTCATTGGTTTTGTCTGTATTTTCTGTGTTACTTACAATACTCATGATTAGTGAGAAAAGAATCCTCTGTTTTCCTATGGTTTTTCATTCAGAAACCATGGCATAATCTGAACTGTGTTTGGTTAATAAGTACATATTGATGATTGAGAATGGTTCTAAGACTTGGTACTTTTTCAGGCAAAAAGCTGAGGATAAGCTAGAAATGTTCATTACACTACTGGGACCAGTTACAGAACTAGAGAGGTGTTAACCCACTAGGAAGATATTGAAGACCAGCTGTGATCATATTCTTCCACAGAGGGGCTGAAAAGGGGCAATGAGTCACTGTAGGTAATGGGGGATGCTGATATGTTTCTTGTGTGATAATACCAATGCCTGCATCACTAGTTCCCTTTGTGACTACACGACAGATCTTTCAACACTGGATACAAAATCCTACAACCGTGAGGACAGAACTTCCCTCTTAAGCCTTTCAACCATTTATTCTGCAAATCTATCCTCAGAGGTCAGACGTGCACCATGTAGTTATGTGTCAGTGCATGGTTGCTGGGATTTCCTCTTTACAGCAGCCATCATATTGCAGCCGTGTCTTGATATCAGAAACACTTAAATGAAAGCATCCTGAAAGTTAAAATCACACCAGCTACAAAAATTTATGGTACAGAAATAGAAGCCCAACTTAATGTGCCAAGTTGCCCATGCTTCTACAAGCAACATACATTATGAGCCAGACTGAGAGGCAACAGGCTGTCTGAGAGCTGTCTGTTTGCCACCATATTCATGTTATTCTAATACTTATCCAGTGCTCAGTAGCTTGACAGTTTTGTTACAGAGGTATAGCACTTTTAGTCTCCAAATCAATTTAAATAGCAACCACAGCAAGACTGTCTAGCAGTGACATAGGGAATGGTTTATAGAAGCAAGATTTGAGGCTAAAAAAAGTAACTTTCCTGCCTATATTGAAATGCAAAAAACCTTTTTGTATTGATATGGAAAACTCCTATTGAATACCTAAAAGCAGCTAGGGAGTGAACAATAACTACAGATTGCAAACGCCAGGATCAATGGCAAATGAATAATATGGTACAAAGGGACAGTTACACTCCCCTTTTGAAATACCTGAGCTTGGCCTAATTTCCACTGAACTGGCTACTATGCTGTGAAGTCAGACTAGGGGATTGCAACTGTCCTTTTAGGCCTTCCCACCTCCTCTGTTTCAGTTTCATAGCCTAAGCTGAAACTCAGAATGGCCTTCTGGCTCATAACGTGCTTCAGAGCAAGCAAGGAGATAGCCATATACCTACCTGACACTAACACCAACAATCCCTTCCTAGCAATGAACAGGCAAAATAATACTTTCTTCCCTAAGGGTGGAAGTATGTCATGGAGATTTTGAACTTTCAAGATGTTTGATGATTAAATATGGGATGTTTGATACCACTGGAGGAACTAATTTTGCATGGCGCTTTCTGGGACTATGAGATCTAAGGGCAAGGTTGCTGCCAAATATGTGTATGAATTTAAGCTTTTAAATAGTGATCTGATCTTTAGTTTCTGGATAGCTGTAATTCTCATTCACTCACTATTGCAGGCTAACTATTTCCACTTACTTAGGTATTTTATCTTAACATAGGTGAATTTGAAAATGCTTGCCTAAGCAGTCAGCAAAATTGAGACTCACAAATTTATGTCCACAGTAAGAGTATTCATTGTGAGTTAATAATGATAAGAGGAAGGCTAAGGCCTGCTTTCTTTCTATAACTGCATTATTGTTTGTGCTGCAGCAACCCAGATGTTGGTGACATTTCCAATAAGCTGCTACAAAACTGAAACTAATTATGGAGACAGAAAACACTGACTGGGATAAAGGACAGTTAAGAAAGAAAGCACCAAGGTAAACTTCTCACAAAATCTCTATTTTGCATCATCAAGACCTTTCTTGACAAGCTCCATCTCTGCTCTTTATATACATAGAAAATTAGCATATCATTTGATAATGACCTATCAAAAACCTATGCTTTGATTACAAGCAGCTGCTTTTGATTACAATCAATGAATCACTAATTTGTGCTCAACCACAGAACAGTTGGACTCCATCTATTATTCATTCTTGAAGTGGAAATCCTATTTAGAACTGGATTCCGAATTTCACTAAAGCTTCTACCCTCTCGGCTATTAATAATTTTGTTTTGAAGTTAGGTCTCTAAGGTTTCATGATGGCTTCTTTTGTTATGCTTAAACTCTGAAATAATATGCTCAGCTGTTGCCCAGATCTATGCATCTTTCTCACTGGCTATGTGTGGAATAGGCTAATTTAAGTCTTCTAACAACCACATGATATTTTTTGATTTTCAAAATCCCTAACTTTTATATCCAGTAAAAACTGAACTATATTCACAAGGAACTGATGTAGTATTGTCTGTGGTTGTGTGACATGAAATTTGTAGGTCTCTGAATTTTTTTGCAACATATATATATATATGTATGACACAATAAAAAGATACACAAACATCAGATGCCTTCTCAATTCAAGGTATTTAACTTGAAATAATGGGATATAATGCACCCTTGTATAATTATGTGTGAATAAAGACACACATTCTTCAGGTAAATCCAAACTTTTTGACCTCTAAGATCTCATGTTCAACAGTTTGGATTACATTATCATTAGTTCAGGATAAGGAACCATATGTTTTTTCTTGGATTATCAATGAGACTGTCCATAAGAGTGTGTGAATGACTTCTGCTGTCCATAAGAGTGTGTGTGACTTCTACTCTCTCTTGTGTAAGCTGCTTCCAGAGTAAGTCTGGCTCACAAATCTGCATGACTTTATCAATCAACATACAAGTGACCCCTCATTTGATAGATGGATGATGACTAGATTCAAAATGAAACTAATGATCAATGTATGCTGGTTTTTCTATCAGCAAAAAATAATAAATGTTATCATCAAGCAAGTAAAGCAAGTAAAGTCCAGAATCTCAAAAACTCCCCACTATTCAATTTGGATGGTAGGTCTGATAGATGGATGCCTATAAATTCTAAATAACTCTTAAACATCAGTGTACGTGGAAACATTTTCAAAATGCAGCTCACCTCAGAGCCTAAATACTGTTCTTAAGCTAAATGTGAAACAGACAGCTCAGGCTTGGTGCTCAGTCTTGTAGAACATCACCAGCACCTTGCTTTCCAGTCATGAGTTCTCTCACTCCTCAAATGCCTCATGAAATGGGGCAGAAACTGTGACCCTGAAAGGCAGCTGGAAACCAGTATCAAATACCCTGGTGTGCATTCCCAAATTGTAAACCTGAAAGAAAATGTAGGTATCTTGCTGATAGTGGGGTAGTCCAGACAGAAAATCAGTTTTGACAAGAGAATGTGCTTAGTAAACAATATTGTCTCTTAAATTTACTCTTAAATTGCATTCTAATTCCGTGAATGAGATTTACTGCCCACAGGGAAAAGCTGATAGTGGGATACCTTGTCAGCTTGAAACAGCAGGCACAATTAGTTGCAAGTGTAAAGTGATACCCATAAAACCAAAGATGCAATTTAAAAATCACACCTCAAGTTCGACAGACACAGGCTCCTGGGGACCCCAGTGCAGCCCACATGTCTAATGAATGCTTCCTGCTCTTCCTGTCTCTGACCATTTGCTTTAATATAAATCTTACCACTTGATTTTTCTTAAATAGTCAACAGAATGCTGAAATCTGTAACTCTTATTCATGTTAATAAGTACTCAATCATTGCAACAGGATCTTGATACACATTGAGACTGCTCCTGAGAATAAATTACTTCCCATAGAGCATAAGGACTCAGGCCCATTTTTATTTACACATTGTATATGAGATTCACAGAAAGACCGTGAAAATTCAGCCAGAGGTCTCATTGCAAGAGTTGCTGGGAGTTAAGTGCTTTTGAATATCTGGCACGTAGTACCAAACATCTGACAATCAATCAATCCATGAGACAAATTTTGCCCTCAGATCTATGTTGCTCCCACTGAAGTCAGCAAGTCACACATACTTCACCAGGGAATTTGACCATAATAGAGCTGCTAAGGCAGACTGACATTTTAGAGGTCATTTTTAAGTAAGGTAGTTCATTAGAAAAATAGCCGTGTAACTAAACATTTAACCACCAATACATAGATTTGAAATGTCAGGCAGGAATAAGTGTTACGTTTGCAAGTCTTTTTATTTCCCAGGGACAGCTACATAACTCACTAGGCCCTTTACAAACAAACAAACAAAAAGAGGAAAAGAAATGGCTTCACGCTTTTGAAACACCTCTGGGAAAACACAATGGCTGAGCAGAGCCGCATAGCAATTCAGCTATAATGGCCAGTAGCTTCAAACAACACAAAGCCTGCATAAATGTCAGATTTCCATTACTGGCAGCCTGAAATCTTTGCAATAGAGATGTTTCTATCAAGATGGGACATCACCATATGCTCTAATTACTATTTAAATACAGACTATCATATCAGAAATCTTTCAATTTATAAATACATCCGCAGACCAGGACACGGGCAGATACACAGTGAGACTATTATTGATGGTTATCAGCAAAATAAATGAAGGGAAAAAAACCTCACCAAAGTGACAAACACAGGTTTGGTGCTCACAGCTCTATTCACTGTATCTTATGGGACTGCAGGATCTGATATTTTATAAGACATCACCTAGAAGGAAAAACTGAAATTCTCTGCCCTATTGCACAGATCTAGATTGATGGAATCAAGCTAATGAAATCTGCATCATATTTGGGAAGTCATGGCAGTCTGGCTAAGTTCCCACTGACTGAAAAAGGGGAAATATAATCCCCATTTTTAAAGAGGGCAAAAAGGAAGACCCAGGGAACTAGAGGCCTGCCTGTCTCACCTTGGTGCCTGGCACAATCATGCAGCAGATCTTCCTGGAAACTATGCTAAGACACATAGAAAGTAAGGAGGTGATTGGTAGCAACCAAAACAGCTTCACTAAAGACAAACTGTGCCTGGCAAATTTGGTGGCCTTCTAGGATGGGGTTACTGTGTTGGGAAGAGGGACTGAAGTCATCTACCTGGACTTGTGCAAATTTGACGCTGTCTTGTACAACATACCTGTCCCTAAACTGGAGAGACATGGCTTTGACAGATGGACCACTCAATGGATAAGGAATTGGCTGGCTGACTGCACTCAAAATGTTGTAGTCAACAGCTTAATGTCCAAGTGGAGATCAGTGACAAGTGGTGTTCCTCAGGGACTGGAACTGGGACCAGCGCTGTTCAGCATCTTTGTTGGTGACCTGGAGAGCGGATTGAGTGCACATTCAGCAAGTTTGCTGACAACACCAAGCTGTGTGCTGTAGTTGCCACACTGGAGGGAAGGGATGCCATCCAGACATCACTTGAGAGGTGGGCCAGTGTGAACCTCATGAAGTTCCAAAAGGCCAAATGCAAGGTCCTGCACCTGGGTCAGGGCAATCCCAAGCACAGCTACAGGTTGGGCAGAGAATGGATTGAGAGCAGCCATGCGGAGAAGGACTTGGGGATGCTGGTTGATGAGAAGTTCAACATGACATGTCAGTGTGCATTTGCAGCCCAGAAAGCCAACCATATCCTGGGCTGCATCAAAAGAAGTGTGACCAGCAGGTGAAGAGAAGTGATTGTCTCCCTCTACTCTGCTCTCGTGAGAACCCACCTGGAGTCCAGTATCCAGCTCTGGAGCCTCCAACATAAGAAGGATATGGACCTGTTGAAGTGAGTCCAGAGCAGTGACTCACTTCAATGATCAGAAAGCTGGAGCACCTTTCCTGTGAAGACATGCTGAGACAGTTGCGCTTGCTCAGCCTGGAGAAGAGAAGGCTCTGGGGAGACCTTATAGCAGTCTTTCAGGACCTAAAGGTGGCTTACAAGAAAGGTGGAGAGGGCCCTTTTACGAGGGCATGTAGCGATAGGAGAAAGGTTAATAGCTTTAAACTGAAAGAAGGTAGATTTAAATTAGATCTAAAGAAGAAATTCTTCACTATGAGGGTGGTGAGACACTGGAACAGGTTGCTCAGAGAAGCTGTGGCTGCCCTATCCCTGGAAGTGTTCAAGGCCAGGCTGGATGGGACTTTGAGCAACCGGGTCTAGTACAAGGTGTCCCTGCCCATGGCAGGGGAGTTGGAGCTGGATGATTTTGAAAGTCCCCCCAACCCAAACCATTCTGTGATTCTATAATTCTATGGTGCAATGCACAATACATAGTTACTGAAAATAATGCATCTCATTATTGGGATTTTGGGCTATGGCAGACCCTACAATAAATTTCTGGAAGCCTGGTGTTGGCTAGATGTGTCTGTCTCTTCACATTTTCTTTTTGTTCATTTACAATTCAGTTTGTTATATGAAGGGCAGAGGCACAGAAATATCTACACACAAGCTCCATGTGCTCTTTCATTCAATGCTTAATTTCCTTTTCGTCCTAGTTTTCACAAGCATAAGCAAAGAACTTAAAGACAGTGAAGAAAAAACAAAGTCATGTAATTAAAAATTCAGAAATTGCTAAGTTTTGAGTGCTGCTTTAAAACATGAGTGGGGTGATATTTTAATGCAATTATTGATGAAAGAAATCCTTTAAGTAGGATGAATATGATATGCAGCAGTGAAAGACAGATATTTTCCAGTGGTAGCAATTATCTGTTGAGAGATTTAAAAAACACTGGTGAAACACCTATGTGACTTACTTTTCACATGAGAGGTAATTGCATCTTTCCTAAAGATCACGGTAAATTTCTGGTGTTCTGGTGTTTTCTTCTCAAAATCAAGTTAATCAAAGTTAAGATATAAAAGACAGAGCCTTTTAAAAACATCCTTCCATTAACTATCAGTTTTTATCATCTTAGTGTGATCTTTTTGACATATCTGCCCATTTTGCCATGGGAATGAAGAATCATGAACTGAGAGAGGCTACTGAGAGGAGAACATAATTTCCAAGACCTACAGGTACCTCCATAAGATATTCCCTGGTCCACTGTTTGCCCAGGAACTTCATCTCTTTATTTCCCTTATATATTTACCTCCAGTTAGAGCTTTTTTGTAACACTGCTGTAGATCTAAGCATAAACCAAGCTGAATTTATCATCAGATATTTCATAAGCATGAAAAAGAAGATAGGATAAATACTATGTACAACAAATCGCATAAAAGTGCACAACAAAATTGCAGCTACCTTCAGAAAACAGAATTATTCCTAGAAAAGTGCTTCCCTGCACTCTAATCCACATAAATCTTTCTTCCACTCCCCAGTTTAGTGCTGGCTGGATTTTCTGGTCGTATATTTCGGGAGGCTTCCAGAAACAAAGGCAGTGCCATAGCATGAATAAGATTTCTGATTTTAAAATAAAACTATCGTTCCCTGATATTCAGCTGGATTAGATTAACTGTGAGTGAAAAGTGCATAAATTGAAAGTGAATTTTAAAACATTAAGCTTACAAAGGTCTGAAAATCTAGGCAGCAGGTAAGATCCAAATGGACAAACATAAAGTCTTTGGGGGTACTGTTCCCAGGGGTGGCATTTTTACAGCCTTATGTGTCTGGGAGCACTTAAAACATGATTAAAAGTTCTTGCTAGTGCCCATCAACACTCACTGCCTACTGCCTGAGGAACAAAGTGGATGTGGCAAAAAACTGGTTCTGCCCTTCATTCTCCCAAATTCTGTCCCACAAAGAAAGACAGTCACCCTTTTGTCTCAACTTTGAGGAAGCATGTATCAGAGACTTCCTTTCAAATCCAGCTATGGTAAAGGTTTCATTAAAAGAATGTCAGCATTTCCTATTGCCTTTCCTTTAAAAAATAAGATGCATAAACTAGGAACCTTGAATAAGCTGATAGAGTTTTTAAATCAGCTAGTATTTTGATACTTGAACTGGTCTCAGAACCATCTTCCTTTTATTATCATTTTCTTTTGCTGAGGCAAATGAAAAGCAGAAGGCATTATTTCTGAGAGAAAAACAAACAACTTAGGTCTGTGCATTCCACCTACTATGCCAAAACAAGCTATCAAATTACTGCATAAAGGAACCTAAAGGCACGACCTATACATTTATTTTTGCTCATGTTTTTCACTGTTCTGTTGTTTCTTATTGCAAAGTTTAATCAAAATTAATAGCAAGTCAGGCTGGCTTCAGATTGTTTGGAAACACTACAGAACAATTGTATTGTATCTCCACCTACTGTTAGCACTCAGTTATCTTGAGAAGGGTACATCTATGGCATTTTAAAGCACTGACACCTGATGCTCTGGGATACAAGCTGGGCAGGGCATGAGCAAGAAAACAGCAGACTGAAATGATGGGGAAAGCTTAGTTTTTGCTATTTTATTATTACAATAAAAGGGCTGCAAGTGGGAGCTTTGGGATGCTTCTGTCTACTGTTTCTTTTCTTGTGTGAAAGTCAGGTGCATTCATGCAAAAGAGGCAAACAGCCTTTCTTTTCTCTTATTTCTATATATTACTTTGGAGATTTTCTCCTCCTTTGTATCTATGGGAAAATTTCTTGTGAAGTAGGGGCTGAGAGAAGCGCCAGCATCCTTTGAAGTGCATAGTTTAAACACACTTCAGAAAAGGTTTCTCAGGAGCAACCTTGTGTTTTACATTAATGAAAAGCTTTCCTCTGAGATTATGCAGATTTCCTGCAGATGCTACCTAACAACATGTGGACCATATCTTGCAATCCCTAAATATCCCTTGTTTTTTCCCTTGGGTTAGAGTAACCCAAGGGAGTTTGGTAGTGATACTTCAATAACTATCTATCGGACACTGTGCTGCTGAGGGCTTTTGCTAACTCTGAACTAGGCATTTTGGGGTAAGAGAAAGGCCAGACTGAAGGGGTTCGCTGCAACCACCTCACTGGATCTGCCCAGCCTAGCCAGTAGAAGATGTCAAATACTTGGATATGGCTTCAGCCCTGCCTCATTCAGGGACTCACACAGCACAGAGGCATTTAGGGCTCACATAGCTAAACCCTTTCTTTAGATAAGCAAAGGAGGTCTGGTCTTTTCAAAGGACAAGGGCAAGATGATAGTGCCCCTTTTCATCTATAGTTTAGTAATTAGAGCAGCTCTCTGTATGATTTGGGCCCCTACCCTGATCAGACAGCTCCTCCACCTAAGGGATCAGGACTCATTCCTCCAGCCAGATAGTTGAAGCCACCAGAACTGGGGTTTCCCACTGAGTTCCCTCTCAGTCCATTCTGTTGAAACTCTTCCTCTTTGTACAGCCCAATTAAATATTCATTGGGCCAGAGAGTAGTGAGCATCATCACACTGTAGCTTAATAGTTGTGGCAGTCTCCAGGGAGATTCCCATCTCTGCTGTGATGAATGTTGAACTATTTTGCTATGAAGTATTTACTGGAACAAAGATGCAACAACATCCAGCTAGTGTAGAGCCTGGAGGGGCCAAGCACGTGGGTTGAGTGCTGCAATGGGTTGGAGGGACTTGATTTTGCATCCTGTGTCTGGAGTGCAAGTTAACTCAACTTGTATGCCCCAAGGGAAGAGTTTTTTAGAGTGCTGTGGAGTTACCTCTGCTCTCAGCTGAAGCAAAGTGTTCCTGGGAAGCCTTTAACAATTACTGGACTGAGGCTGGAAAATCAAGTGCTCTAGATGTCAGGAAGAGCCAGGATTAAGGCTGCCTGCTCATATCAGTCTTTCCCTGTACACGTATTTTGAATTTGTGTTTTTCTAGAAGATGCCTCTTCACTCAGGGTACAGAGTGGCCAGTGGTTTTTGTATCTATATTCACATTTGGCCTCTGGCCTTGTTTACCTCATATTACACAAAGCCTTCTGTGATGACAGACGTCAGCTGTAAGGACAGATTAATAATTTTCAATATATTCATTTCCTTCTTTGGTACTCATTATTCCAGTAAATAAACACTACAAAAGTTTAATGAATTTCATATCCTGCTTAAGACAAACATAAGTGGGTATTGTTCCCTCTGCAAAAAGCAGATTCGAGGCACAGAAGGATCTCTCTCAAAAAATACTCATTAATTTTGGGTACTCAGTTTAAGATGCCTCTATATTTTGTCGTTCGTATATTTATGCATACTCTCCAGTTCAGACATCTGTTGCTTAGGTGCTCACCAAACCTATGGGTCAAGCCTAACACATAATGTCTTCTGTATGCAGAAAACAAGAAAGAAATGGTAATCTCTGACAAAACTGGTGTAAGAAAATTGCCTAACTACATACAAAGACTTTCTGGTAAAAACCAAGAAATTTTGTTTGTTTAGCCAAGAGACTATTTTGTCTCATCCACTTTCTGACTTACTTAACAAATGCGGTAGGGACCTCTTAATCTTTTGCTTTACTGCAAAGTCATAGTTCATTCTCAGATCTGACTCTTTCTGCATACAAGTGAAGCAGGATTCTGTAAATAAACATTCTACCTTAATATACACAGAAAAGTGGGACAAATTAAGGGCGCACAAATGATACAAATGTTAAATTTTGAGGGTGTAACTTTGCACTTTTTTGGAAAGAAATTTTTTTTTTTTTCAGAATAAAAAATGACATCTACAAGATTTCAATTAAAAAAATACCCTCCCCTCTGTAATTTGAATATGTGTCTTTATATTGACAGCAATATAGTTCATCACATAACTTAACACCCATCATCTAAACCTCTACCATTTGGGTTACTAGAATAATGTATGAGTAGTGAAAGACAGTGGAAATACTACCATTGGTTCTGCATCCTGGTGCTGATTCAGGGGGACTCCCAGACAAAAACCAGTAACTTCAGACCACAGGGTGAAGGAAGGTACTCTATGCACAGCTTTTGTGACTACTGTTTCCAAATCTGAGCCCATCTTTTTCCTGGCCTCCTCGTTTTCACCTACCCAGTACCAGGATAGAAGTTTCTTTCCATAGTTGCCTTGGTCATAGGCTCTCCAGTCTTCTGCAGACCCAGGTATGTACTACCCCTGGTTGGCACTGGAGACAGTACCGGTAACAGAAAGTCATCCCTGACATTCTCCCAGAATCTTCTTGACTGCTGTGTCCTGTAGCATTGCTGATGCAGCAAATGTCAGGGAGGCTTAAGTTCCCTCTCATAACCAAGTCTGTGTTACAGACACTGATTTGTTTAGAAAAGATCAACTTCCCTTATCATGCAGTTTGTAACAAACTCTCTGGGTCATGGTGCACAACTCTCAACAAGCTTTTGGCCATCCTATATTTCCCCATCTGTCCATCCATGGGGATGGATTCCCTGTGTGAATTCAGATGCTAAAATGAAGCAAGTTTCTTCAGGGCATGTGCAAACCACACATATATACAGATTTATAACCACTTTGGAAAAGATTTCCTGGATTTCCATAAAAAAGAGCAAATGATAAATCCTTATGATCTGAATCCCACTACACATTAGCACTGAGCAAAAGTAACAGGGATGGATCACTGGGACAGTTGAAAGAGAAAAGCACCACAACCTTTTGGTACTGGTTTAAGGTTAATTTTCTACAGTTCAGTTTCAGAAATGACCGAGTTGTTTGTGTTGTATATTTCCTAAGAAAATTCAGCCAGAGGCAGAGTAGATGCTACAAATTTTCAAATGATTAAAGTTTGCAGCTGAAATTTCCTCTAACACGAAGTGCCAAGAAACTTTAATCGTTGGTAATGCTGTCCAACCTGCCTCCAGGTAGAAGCTATAAACAAAATATCTAAGAAAGAAATTTCACTATGCTTATACGGGATAACTTTTCACCATACCTTGAATGTTACCATTGATGAACACAGTCTGCATCTTCATCAGAAGTGACTTTTATCTTCCAAAGAGAAAACACACAGCATACAAATGTATCCTCTGTTCTGCTTCCAAAAGCAGAAAAACTTTAAAAAACAACTTAAAAAAGCAGCAAATACTCATCATAAATGCACAGGCTTCATTTTTGAGCTTATGTGCTGCATTGTTTCATATTCAAGTGAATTCATTTAGGAAGTACAATTGTCATAATTTTCTCTTAAGCTCTCAGGACTGGCAGAGACAGCTAGCTTAAAGGAATATTATGTCTAAGGTCATGTCTAAAGGAACAGTATGTCTAAACATCAACCTGTACTTATGTCAGTCTCTAAATAAAAAAGGAAACTTCATAAGATTTGTGGGGCCCTGATATCAGTCTGGTTTTTAGTATAACTGTGATAATGGATTTATGATTTTTGGTTTGAAATGGGTGCAAACCTAGTTTTCTATATATTAGTTATGCTTTCTGGGTTATTGCTTTTAAATTAAGGCTGTGATTAACTTTGATGTGTCTATCAACACTAGATCATAGGCTTACTTATCCAATACTGCTGGGAAGCTGAAATATTTTAATGACAGTCTAGGAATGAGAAAAACATTAAAGGAAAAAAATACTAAGGTCCCAATAAGAAAACATTACATAAAAGCCTTCATCTGAGATGCCTGCGTACACCTAAAATATCCATTCAAAGACAGAGATGAACCTTAACCATCAGTGTTGCTAAGTAGTCTGTCGCTATTGACTGTCATTTGCATTATGAAAACGAGGTGAACTGAATGACTAATAGTCCAAAATTCTGGATCATTGCTACAAGATTACTAGAATACTAGAGAATTACTCAATTATGAAGATACACCCCAATTATTACATCACTTAATTTTTCAGATCTCATCCAAGCAGCAATCTATAATTTTAAATCATTTTTGTGAGAAATTCAAACAAGTAGCATGGATCTATCAAAGTCTCCTGGAACATGCATTCCCAATTGGCTGTAGTAAAATGCAAACTATATTCACAAAGAGTTATTTTAATAGCACCAGAAGTCTGTTTTATCTGCAAAAAAAAAAAAAAAGCTAATAAAGCTAATGCCAGTAGGCAAAAGTGTTCTGTGTCTTGAAAGTGATACAAAGATAATGATATTATTACCTAACTTGTGGCTTGTTTGTTTGGTTTTTGTTTTGTTTATGTGGGGTTTTTTTGTGTTGTTTTTTTTTTTTTGTTTTTTTTTTTTCCAAATTTCTAGTGTATCTTGTAATTTTAGGCAGCCGCCTGGTATCTCCCAATATGTGAGGCAGGACTTCCTCCTCCTGCAGCTTTTTGCTCCAAAGCTAATTCAGAGGTGTATTCTGGAGCCAGGGGTCTGTGGGAAATACAAGATCTTAAGAAAATCAGTTCTGTTCACAGGAAAAACCCTCTGACTAAAAGATTCCCTCCCCCAACATTGTAATTGTATTTTCAAATGTATACGGGATATCTTCTTTTATGTTTTTGACTGATTGTGCTGATGTTAGCACAAGATACAGAAGAATGTTGTGTTATTGCGAACAACTTTAATTTTTATGTATGTAATTCATTTTTAATAAGGACAACTACATGTTTCCCCTTAGAAACGTATTTAAAAGAGCCTGTAATAACTGTATTCTACAAAGCATGGCTATTTATAGGCAAAAAACAAAAAAACAAGTATGCTGTTTTCAAAGAAATTGCTTAAGCAGGTGCATACTAAAAAGCTGAGTTTGCTTCTACACAAAAGGCTATAGATTTTCACTGGTAATTCAGAAACTTGGTGTGCTTGTAGGTGGGCTTAAAAGCAGCAAGTATACAGTATTTCCATATCAAACAAATTTTGGTACGAAAGATTGCTCCTGCAAAATGTAAAAAAGCAACAACTTTCCCTATAAATAGTGATCCTGTCTTCAGAAACAAGTTTTCAAAATTACTTTCTTGAAAACGGAGGTAGGAGACAAAGGATCTTAAATGAGATGCCCAAATAGAACAGCTTAGTGCGGCATTTCAGTCCTGCCATTTTGAAAGCTGCCCTGTATTTTCCAAAACTGAACCACTTTGCTCTCCAGTCCAGAGTACATAATGGGAACTGTGCGTCTCGGATTAACAAACTCCATGGAGGCTTTAGGATGCAGTGATTTATGCCATGCAATTATGTTCTTCCATTCTGACTGATACTAGCAACAAAACTTACCTATTTATGCTTGAATAATCAGGCACGGATCAGAGGGTTTAGGATTGGATGTTACTGCAGATAGGAACCGGGTGTTATTGCACATCTGCCTTAGGTCCTCCCCCCACTGCTCCTCATGCTAGTTAGAATCTTATCCTATGATGAGTGTCAAAAATGGAGGAAAACCGCTGAGGAAAACCAGACCTTTTTGGCAAAACCATGGGACTTAGGCTGGGTGACTTCCTCAGTGGTCCATCCCTTGAAACAAGAGAACATTGCAGCAAAGAGAGGAAGTATGTTGCAAGGTAAGCAGGTGGCCTTGTTTGTCCCTTCTCATGATCAAAGAAATGAGAAGGGATATCCCCAATTGTAGCAGTGGTGTAGTATACTCCAGGATTGCCTACTCTTTGGTTCCTGTCATTTAAAGCCTGGAGTTGGTCTGCTGCATGCCATGCTTTTATGAAATTCATTGATGGGAGGTCAATACATGATACATGAGGCCAGAAAAAATGCCTCAAGTCCCTTGGATGGTCCAAGGGAGAGAAGTGGATGAGACATCCATTGTGACCTTCAGAGTTAGGCTGGTATCAAGAATAGCAGAATAACAGAAATTTAATAGTGAATGATGACTCTTGTGGTTAAACTCCACTTTTAAGAAAGATGTACTTGACATACCTGGCCGGTATCCTGCTGTGCATTTTTATGTTGTGTTTTCAGAAGTAAGAGGATTTTTTTTTAGGTTGATCAGAGGCAGCTCTACTTTTTGAAATGGCTTATACTGTAGCTGTACATTACACTACACTAATGGACTTCTCTGATACAGCAATCCTAATCTATTTGTGCTGTTATGGATGGCTATACGTCAGTAAACTGGAGATAGTTTTGTACCCAATTTAAACATGGTTTTGAATGATCATTAGTAATGGGCAAACTGAAATTCTGGAGGTGTAGTGTGGTTTGAAAAGAACCCACACATTTGCTTATCCAAACCTCCTGGGTTGCACAACATACAACTGCAAATGATCTTAGCAAGGGAAAAGCCTCTCATAACACTTTCAGCATTTCACATATCCAGTGAAAACTAAACCCACATGCAGGAAGTGCAAGAGATTGGAGACACATTGCTCAAATGCCTATTTGAATATTATTAAACTTTTGTTAAGGTTTTGGCTTACATCAGTCTGCAAGATGAAGGAATATCTGGAATTGGTACTGGTTCATTTATACATATTTCTGTTAAAATAAGGCTGCAGGCTACCAGAGAGTGTGTTGACAATATTTCCATGCTGCTTGTATGTACTTTCTAGTTTTAAGGATGTGCTACACAGCTCTGAAAGCACTTTTTCTGATATACCAATGAAACTTCTAAAACTCATAGCATTCTCAGAAGGCAGTAACTCATTTTCATATAACTAAATACTTTCAGCATAGTATTATTATTATTGCTTAGCCTATATCATCCTGATACTGTCCACATATACAGTGGTTTACTGAAGAAGAAGTACTAGGCAACCTATCTAAGGGCACCCCATTGGGTCAGTGGTAGACAGGAATTTGCTCATGAGGTTCGTAGGCACACATAAACCAGGCAACGGAGTGAGGGAGGGGGAAAGTGGAGGCTGACAGGGTTTGTAGTGGCTCTGAGCAGTCACAGTGCAATGCAGAATCCTATGCTGCCACAACACCACAGCCACGCCATGAGGTAGCACTTCTGTGTTAAATCTGAGCTGCAAACAACTTTGATTCTCACATGACAATAGCAGGAAATATGTGGACGCAGACAGAGATGCTTCACAGGTTCCAGGCCTTTGGGCAGTCCTTCATGCCCATCATCACCCAGCTGACATCAGTACCATGCACAATAACTTCCTTTTTCATTATTTATTCTTTCTGAAGTACACTGTTGCCCTGATTTTAAAACCACTGGAGATAACCCCTCTCACAGGAAAGGATATGTCATTTTTCTACATTAACCAAACTGGCAATTGATTTATTTTATTAACTGAGGGGCTTTTTTAGTTTTTGTTTGTCTTTTGGTTTTCTTTTTTTTGCTTGTTTCGGGTTTTTTTTGGAGGGGGAGAGGGTTCTGGTGTTTTTCATTTGTTTGTTTGTGGGTTTTTGTGGGTTTTTTTTTTGAGATAGTCCTTGATGCCTAGGACCATATCTACCGACAATGCTGTAAAGTTGTAAGAGTGTTCGATCTTATAATATTTGATTCAAATCATGAGATGCTATAAGCAGACTGACTTCTAAACACCTTAATTTAAAAATGAAGCCATAAGTTTTCTCAGAGTGCCAGAAGAGAAGCAGGGACAGCCAATCGGTACTTTCTCCATACAGTAAAAGCATGTATTTGTCATGGCCATATCCTTTGGAAAGATGAATGATGATTTGGACACTTTTGGAAAAAAGAAACAGAATTAAAAAAAAAAGAAGTTCTGAATAGCTTTTGGTAAAAATGTTGAAAGTTTCTTCAAGAGAATTCGTTTTGCCTTGTTGCCAATGAAAGCCTTATACAAGAGCAAGCCATAATTAAGCTTTTTTTAGCCCCCTCTGTCTTTCCTCCAAATCTCTCACAACTCTTCCTTCCTCAGAAACACCAGCCAAGTAATTTTTGCCAAAGAGAAACAACAGGAAAATCTATGCTACTTCTTTTCTTCTTTTATTTTTCAAGTTAGCTACAGCATTTGGTCTTACCTCATTACCTCCTGTATAACTTTTTATGAATGGAAATATTTCTGACTTGATTAGAGTATTGACTTTGACACAGGCTAGAAAGCAGACAGAAGTCACATAAATACACATTCACCTTTTGGGAGGCTGGAAAATATTTCAAACAATTCATATTGGTTATCCAATATAAAAGATGAGTGAAATATGCTGATTATGCCTAAAATAAAGGCATCTTTTACATCTTCTCATCTTTTAAAGAGATCAAAGATAAATGCACCTGGTTAGTGAAATATTTATGTTACTATCAATTGTAACTAAATGCAATGGCAAACTCTGGGTCCTCCGATTAATTCCTGACCTTGTCAGACCAGTGACAACCAGTGCCCATGCTCCTGGAATTTTCTGTTTTCTGAACTAACAGACTTTGTTGCTGCCCTATGCATTACTCAATACAAAACAGGACAGAATGAAATAGATTTAAAAGATCTCTGACAAAATAAAACCTCAACAGAAAAATAAAGGTTAATCAAAGAACCTGATATTTTTTCCCTATAATTTATATATAAAGAAATATGCAGCTTTCATAGAACTGAAGGTGTCCTTACTTGTTATTACAGGAACACCTTCAATTTTGCACATTTCTGCATGCCGACTTGCTGTCTGCAGGGTGCTTGTAGAACAGCATATGGTACACTGTAGACATTTTTTTCTTACCAGAGAACCATCGTACAGCTTTGGCAAGCAAGCATTTTGAGGATCAACAGAAAACTTGGGAGTTTATTTTTTATGGCAGTCCAATTAGAGTTACCCTACAACTCTGAGTCTTTCTATTTTCTGACCTGACATAGCTGTCAAAAAATTGGAAATGCGTACTCACTTAAATCGATACCAGATTGTCTTAAAACCACACACACAATATGCTATAGACTGCTATTATTCTCTTCAAGAAGGTCTATGAGTCAGTTGCATGTTTCATTTACATAGAGGCCTTTCTCAATTAATTTCCATTTAGGCATCTTGTCTGGTGTTGATTATTAAATGTAATTGCTTTTACACTACAAATATTTGATATACCAGACATACAGATATGTTCACAAAAAAGAAATGAGCACAGAGATACACAGCTATTGTCCATGCCTGTGGAATATGGACAGTAAAAAAATTTCTGCATCTAGTTTTGCATTTCTATGTTTTGTGCAATAATTTCATCTGTAAATCCTTAAAATCACCTAGACAAGCTTTACCTAATGTGTATAGACATTAGCATATTGCTGTTGCAGTTGATATCTGATTTATGATATATGGGATGGTACTTTTTCATATATGCACAGACTCAGAGAACTCTATATAAGAAATTACACTAATAGAATTGAAGACCAGCTGGCAATACATGTTGGGCAAAAAAGGAAGATGTGACAACTTCAGCTAAGCCAACAGACAGAATCACTTGATTTGGTCTCTGCACATCTTTAAAATCATGCTCTGTGAACATTGTTATGACAGGGAAAAACAAGATTTTTTTCCCTGTAAAATTAAATGTCACTCTTGATAGCATAATATCCGAAACATCATCCTTCCAAGTCCACAGCAATACTTTACACAGAAAATTAAACTCTCTCTGTTTATTGAGTGGATAATGCAGTCTTCGAATGTGTGAGAACCCCTGCTAGGTGAGAAATTAAAAAAGAAGCACTATAAAGTCTAATGGTATGTATGAAATACAAAAAAGAGAGAAAAAGGTAACTTAATTGGTAATCAGAAGAAATCATAAAACTAATCATGCAATTAATGTCTTAAAAAGCCAGCATATGAGGTGTGTATAATTACCAGAAAACAATGCAGTGATGGTTTCAAGGATTAATGAATTAATGATTGTTGGGGGGAGGAGGACTTGATCTGCAATTTTATATGTTAGCTTTAAATCCATGCTAAACTATTACTTTGCTTTGTTTACAGGAAATGCCCTCACCTTATACATAGAATTTATCTTTTAAAATTAGTGGCTCTTTAATATTAAGTTTAAAACCCTTTTCCTTGAGAGATGCAGATGTATTTCCTTTTCCTTCATACAGCTTCCCATCCTCCCCTCTTGTTCATGAAAATAGAAGACTCTTTGCAAGGGAAAGAGTTTGGACAGCACATACATCAAAATGACACAAAGATTAGAGAAATTCACCAATTGGAGGTGCTGGAATAAACATGTTAACATATATAAATATTTTTATTTTGTCTTTAAAATGTAAAGTGCTACACCACATATTATTAATTGTCCTTTGTTTTGTACACACATTAAAAAATAAATTTGTATTCTGGTGCTGATTCCTAATTTACTGATGATCTTATATATCAAGATGTTAATTTGTTGATAAAAGGAGGTGATAGAAAATTACAAATGATTTAAGACTGCTGTACATCAAAACATAAGCATTCCTTTGATTTAGTTGCCAACTACAAAGATTTCAAACCATCCTATGGTAAACATTTGTCTTTGTTCCTTTGGTTTTTTTTTTATATGATTCAAATGTGTGCACCTGCTGTTAGATGCAATAGCAGTGCATGATGGATGGAAGGATGAATGAAAGGATTGTATTTTTTTAATGACAGCAGAGTCCCATAATTCAACAACCTTCAAGGAAGGGCTAAGAGGATGGGTTAGTAGTAAGAGACCTGGCTTAGGACTGGGGAAACCTGTGCTAACAAACACATCCTCAGGGCTAACACAGCCCCTCTGTGATTCAATTCTCCATCTGTAGTTGAAAGATACACATTACTTCCCTACTTTGATGTCCATTCAGAAAAGCAAATGCCTTCAAGACTGTCAGATAGCTAGATGCCATAGGAAGAGCAGACAGGTGAGTAGCGCTGGTAGAAGCTTTAAAAATTGTAAGGCTAGCAGAGTAGAAATTCTTGAACTAAAAAAAGAGTGAGTCCTTGTAAAATGTGCCACTGTTAGAAACATAAGACCTTTCTGTGAGAAGTTTGGCAGAGGCTGGGTTCTCACAAATTCTATGAGGCACAGTGCTCCGGGACTTGAGTCGTTTATGGGTAGTTTAGCTGTCAGCACAGTTCCTCCCTTAACCCCCAGATAATACTGTCAGCTCAGGAAAGGAACAAAATAAGGAAAAAGAACAAGACAGAACAAAGAAAAGTAGGTACAGAAATGAGAATGAGAAGAAATGAAGCCAATTCTCAAGTCTGTTGCTGACTTTCCACATGGGCTTATAGACTCTCACAGTTCATTTCTATGCTCCAGCTCCCAGCTGTAAGAGTGATTATAATACTAGCCTGTGGCTCAGAGGGGTTCCCAGCATCCCTTCATTAACGGCTGGGAGCACTCACACCCTGGCAGTGATGGTGGCTATAAGATAGGCAGAATTAGTATCACACATGAAAATGGTGTTTGTAGATAGCTGTGTGTTAAAAACTGGAGAGAGCCTGGGTAACAATAGCCACTTCATATCAAATAACCACTTCCATCTGATAAATTCTGAAGTCCCTAAATCCAGTCTGATTCAGCCACTGGTTGTTGCAGCCTCATTCTCACCTATCGACATATCGACAGAACAGCACCAGAGTGAACGGGACCATCACATCCAATCCACATCACATTCCTTGAGCAACCGGATCTAGTGGAAGGTGTCGCTGCCCATGGCAGGAGGGTTGGGACTGGATGATTTTTAAGGTCCCTTAAAACCCAAAAAATTCTGTAATTCCGTGATTCTATGATCCATGGGTCAAGGCCCCAAGGCTGCGACTTGCCCCAGAAAGAATCCAAAATTTTTTCAGAAGAGGAAGAACCCTGATTTTTTTGCAGTGCATTTTCTTCCTTCTTTGAGTTTGGGAAGCTAGAGTCCTACAGTAATTTGGATAATTCTAGATCACTCATTTTCTATTTTGCTGATGCTGTCATCCCATAGTGACTGCTCTGTCATTCCAGTGAAGTCAATGGCACAAGACTGCTGGGAGGGCTGGACTGGATCATATTTTGATTTGGCATAGTAATGCCTTCATTGAACTTCACCAATGAGAGTAAACATATGCCTTGTCTGACTTTGCGTAAAGTCAGACTTCTGCTGTCCTTTGAAATTACAGTTTGAGTCATGTAAATAAGATTTATTGTTGCTCTTTCTGCTGGACATGAACAGAGATGATACTTAGAGACAAGAAAGGCATAGTTTAAATCATTTAAATCTCCAGCAGTTTTATACTTTGTATTCTGCAAGTGTTGTCTTTTCCTACATTTGCAGAGATGATATAAACATCTATCTACAATAATGAAATCTGATCAGCAATGAAAATTATTATTTTCTTAATTATCAAAGAAAACTTGAGATGTGGATTTCTCAGTCTTTAGAAATGAAGGAGCAACCATGCTGAGTTAGATTCACATTGGCTGGGTGATGATTTTTTCATAGACTCCATACTGTAACATGGCAGGATTTAGGTTGGAGGCTGAGGGATCTTGAGCTCTTCTGTGGACACCGCCTTATCTGAAACAGTCTCTAGCATCCATGATATGAGTGCCTCTATTCATGCCTCTAAGCAGAGGATACTGCACCTCACACTGTAGAGGCACGCCATTTAAATTGCCTCCATATACGGAAGCTTGGAAATCTCTACTGTAGTCAGAACTACCTTAACTGCTTCCAAGCTAAAGATGCTGAGAAGATTTAAAGCAAGTTGTAACGCGTTGGCCTTGATCTTGACTAGTAAAAGGGCCAGGAAGATCTGAATTTTTTAACGATGATATGGGTGGAGAATTGGTTGCTGTGCTTTATCAAAGGGAGCTTGAATTCCATATTTAATTCCCAAGCATAATAATTGTGTGTTCCCTTCAGATGAGAAAGTAGTGTAAGGAAAGGCTGAACCAACAAAGAAATTGTTCCTGCAGTTTGCAGTGGTTGTGTGTCACCTTATCCACATCCTGCAACGTGACACAAAGATATCCAAGAAATCTGATAGAACTATATTTTAGTCTGACCATTCACAAATTCAACAAAAATTAACTCCCTCATCTTGATGAATTTGCCTTGTCAAACATGCAATACCAAGAAAATTCTCCTTCTAGAACTAAAAGGAAATTTTTCAGCACAAATCTTTTCTAGGCATCAGAGGCATTTGCAAGACTCAGGAATACTGAAATTGATTAACTTTTCTTTTAAGAAAATTTATTAAATTCTCAAAATTTCAAATTTGATATTTTACTATCAGAGAAGTGATCATTTCATTTTGATGTAATTTTAAAAACAAAATTCAAATTAATTTAACTGAATTGATTCTTTAAGGGTAAACATGGAAATAAATATTTTTATTAATATGACTAGGTAGTATATGAAATGGAAAAATAGATTGCTGAAATTTCTATCCTAAACCCACAGTTCACTGTATAAGCAGTTTATGCCATAAAGTTCCAAACCTAAACCCTCATCTTCAAAAATGCTTGACATTCCAGGTTTTACCTGATTCAAATTGTAACTTTGAGTATTCACAAGCTTTGGAAATCAATTCACAGCAATATATGATAAATACTGGGCCGCAAATCTAACCAATTCAAAATTTAAAAGTACTTTTGAAACTAATTGCAATAACTTTGATAAGCGATGAAAATAAAGCTTTTAGCACAGTGCAAAAGAATGGCTGAGTCTCCTAACTACAAATGCTTAATCATGACCACAAGACTATTCTTACCCCTAAGACATGGTCTGCTTTAGTGAGGTAATTTTTTTCATTTGAGTTGCTCCTTAAATCTATCTTTCCTGATTGTTTGTATTTTTCAAAGCAATTCAGCATGATTCAATCTTAAACGACACTCAGACAGTGACTTAATAATTAATATGCCAAGTAAAGCAGGTAAACTAAATCACCTCCTAAATTAAGAAACCAGATCCTTTCTATTAGAGCATAAACATAATTTAAAACATTGGTCTTAATAACTTATGCTCTATTAAGGAAAGAGCAGGTGGCTTAGCATTGCTAATGCTGAATTGATATTACAGAAAAATATGAGAATCTTAGGTTGGTGTATAATGCAGTTCAGTTGCTTTCTAGCTGTACCATCAGCATTTAAATCATGAAATTACATTCCTATTCATGAGACACACTCTTCTGAATTTTAAGATGTGTATTATAATTATTTTTAGAAATTAAGGGATAATGTTTATTCCCAGTGGATACTCTTTTTATAATTATTATTATTTTATTATTAAGATAGCGTGTTTTAAAACATTAACTACCAAACTGCAGGAAGCAGAGCAAATATCTACTCCCTGAGTTAGTAATCAAACATGCTCTTTCCATTAGCAGGTTGGGTGAAAACAGATGCTGAGCTGGAGTCAGTATATACTGAAGTGCCCCATCATTAGAAGTTCAGGAAGCTTCATTGTTGAGACTACAGCAGCTTTGTTTAACTCTGTTTTGCAATGGTCGTCTAAAGTCTGTATTGTGCTCTTTTGTGCTCACAGACCTGCACCATAAAAACACTTGTTCATAGTTTGCCAGCTGCTCAGCATCTCTTCCAGGTAAAAACACTGAGAAGTTTGTCTCTTAACTGCTCCACAGACCAGAAATCAATCTTAGTTCCTGAAAAGTAACTGGTGAGTTGGTAGCTTTCCCTCTGTTACATTCACAGAATGTAGAATAGAGATACCTTGTCTTTTGCTGGGCTATGTGCCAATTTTGCACAGGTTTTTGCACTTTGATGGTGAAGGTGTAGTATTTAAATACTTACTGTAGGGCAAGGCTGAAAGCAGATGCCTAAAAGATGGTACATAAAATTCACTGTCATGTCTTCATAAATTATAAAAGTAAATTTATCACAATGGGCATTTACTCATAGAAGTTTCTTGATTATCTGTTGAATATTTTGAACTTTTGAGTATTCATTTTCCCTCTAGTCAAATAAACCCTCTGTTAAAATACTGTCAGTGTTTATATCTAGCTCTCTTTTTTCATGTTGGGAGTATGTAAATGGCAGATTTAGTTTCATAACAAGAGATTTAAACTATCAGGGAGAATAAATGTGACATGAGGAAAGACCTTTGTACTGTGACCTGCAAAATAAGATTATTTATTTATGTAAGCCTAGTTTACTATGCCTTACTCTAAGACATGTAAGAAATAAACTCCAAACCTGAGTGCAACCTCACTCATCTTTCATTTCAACAGGAATAATAGTCCAGACAAATCCCAAAGTTTACACCTTTGGAGAATTTAAAGAGAAAATAAAAGTAAAAAACTTTACAATTGGGGATATTTACAGTAGGAATACTTTATCTGATAAGTTAACGGTATGGTCCAGGGCTGTATTCTGACTCATCATCACCCATGTATGTACTTTTAATACTTTAAATACTTTAAGATTTTTATTAAATATCATTGCTGATACTGAGGGTTGGCAGAAATAATTAGGAATTTAACACTAGGATAGAGACAGACTTAGTTATCAGGGAATCACAGAATCATAGCATAATTTAGGTTGGAAGGAACCTTAAAGACCATCTAGTTCCAATCCCCCCCTGCCATGGGCAGGGAAACATTCCACCAGACCAGGTTGCTCAAAGTCCCACCCAACCTGGCCTTGTGATCCCAAAGATAATTTAACTTGAGAGAAATCCTTTCATAGGGTTCATATGGTTTTTGAAAGGGAGACCACAGAGAGCTCACCAGTGAATGCGAGATGTACATGTCAGGGCAGATGCTGCTCACACCTCCTAGGCAAGCATTTGTGTCAGAGTGCATGATAGAGACTTCAGATAACCCACTCATTATTTAGCTGTCATTTGTATCTAAGATGTTTTGGTTTTTGGAGGGATTTGGATATGTAGGCTCTGTTCTTAAAATTATCCACTAAGCTGTTCAGCTTGGTAAAGCAGGTGTCTATAAAGAACGGCATGAAACCTGCTGTTATCCAATGCCAGTGGGTGCAGAGGTGCTCAGATGAAATCTTTTGTTGACTGTGTAATGTGGCAATAAAAGAGAATCAAACATGCAGTAAAATACTCTTCTGGGAGATAAAAAACGTTAATGCAGTCAGTGTTA
>JANHGB010028646.1:0-14418 GCA_026283785.1 Coracopsis vasa | reverse complement strand
TCACTTGGAGTACTGTGTGCAGTTCTGGTGTCCTCAATGTAAGAAGGATGTGGAGCTGTTGGAGCAAGTCCAGAGGAGGGCCACAAGGATGATAAGGGGGCTGGAGCACCTACCGTATGAAGACAGGCTGAGAAAGTTGGGGCTGTTCAACCTGAAGACCTCATATAGTGATAGGACAAGAGGCAATGGTTCCAATTCAAGCAAGGAGGGTTTAAGTTAGATAAAAGGAAGAAATTCTTTACTGTGAGGATGGTGAGGCACTGGAACAGTTGCCCAAAGAAGTGGTAAATGCTCCATCCTTAGCAGTGTTCAAGGCCAGGTTGGACAGTGCCTGAAACAACCTGGTCTAGTGTGAGGTGTCCCTGCCCATGGCAGGGGGATTGGAACTAGATGATTTTAAGGTCCTTTCCCACCCTAACCATTCTATGAGTCTCATAATTGTCCTGGTGTAATTCTTACATATGTATATGTTATTACAGGTGGTTGACAATTTTCTACTGGAACATCAAAAACTGAAAAATCTTTGTCACTTTCGACCAGTGTTTTTTCTTCTTTTTGCTTAGTAACAACTTTAGAGATATTTAGATAATTATAAAATGCATAGGGGAAAATCTTGGCAGCGGTAGCCTATACACACATGTATGCTTGTGAAAATCAGCTCTTATCAAACAGAGTTTGAGCCCTCCTATTATAGCAAATACATTCCTGGCATTTGTTAAAAAAAGCCCCCACCAAACAAACAAAAACCACCTAGAAAAGTCAAACTAAACATTTACAAATATTAGTTCTTTCTGAACCATGTAGGGTCTCTTCATATGTAATGTCCTCTCCAATTTTGTCTTCTTGTTCGTTTGACACCTTACTCCTTGTTAGTTAAAATATAGTTTAAATAGTGTCAGTATAAGCATCTCCTGACAGAGCATCTGTCAACGCTCTGAGAATTCTTAGCTTGAAGCAGAAGTTGGCATTGTTAAGGCGTGCTAGTTTCTGTATCTAATAGCTCATGAGGGATTAAGGTGGCTAAGAAAACATCTTGTTTGCTTTAGTTCACTCAAACCAGTGTGAGGTACCTCCTTCACAGTTAGACTCACTGGGACAGTTCTCAGCATGCCTCTGCTAAAAAAATTTAAGCAACACCTCTATGAAAACACAAGCACATAGGTGTCGTCACGCTTCTACCAGAACAAAGAAAAGGCTGATGTAAACAGTGACCATGACTGGAGAAGGCCTTCTGGACAAAAAAAAAACCAACAAAGTTGCTTTTCCATCAATACAAACTGATCTGACTGAGAATAACTTCCCAGAAATTCTTACTCCTCTTACACCATTATACCATGAAGACTACCACAACACTTTTACTAAACAGCCTACCAAGACCTATGTAAATGTTGTGGTCGTATTTAATTTTGACTGAAGTATGCGTCTTTGCCCTTCTTTCTGTTAAAAGCTGTACAGTTCTGTAACACAAATGTAATACCACGGCTGTGCTCATAGAAACAGTACATTTATTTTCATTCCACAGCTTTGTTCCTTGAGATGTCATTGTTCAGTGGTTCCTTACGGCAGGTTATTAGTTTAGAAAATGTGCATTAGTATTTATAGGTTGGGCTCAGGTGTCTATATAAGCCATTTCAAATGTATTTATATGTAAGCACTGTTACTTCCTGTAGTCCTGTGAGAAAACTAACTAATTAGTCAGTCTTTTCCTTTTGAAGACGCTAAATCACCCTCTGTGATACAGGCTTTCCTGACGCAGAGTATTTTGTAAAAGAAAATACTGAGTGCAGTGCCATTTCAAACATGGTTACTAATCTCAGAGATGGAATTGTTAGGATTTTCTTCCCTTCATCTTCTTGAATAAAAGCCGTCATTGTAAAACCAGCCTTTAACAGGAGAGTTGATGAGTCAGGCTATCACCCATGAATAAACCACTGACAGCGGGGAGATGAATCTAACTGATTAGGCTTCATTTAGCACCAATGGAAGGATTTAGGCAGAAAAGAGGTTTCTGCACAGCTCCAACGCTTCCCCAGGAAGCGGCATGTAGCTTAAAAAAACCCAAGCCACGCATTTAGCAATGATCTCAACGTATCTGTGCCTGAACAGTGCTTACATTTTTCAAGGGGTATTATTTTCATGTTTTTTCAGACAAAGATTTTTACAAGTAGATTTACGGAGCATAAAAACACTGGCAAATTGTTCCAGATAATCTTTTCTTAGTTTTACCTTCTCCTACTTTATTCCTTAGACTAATGTTTTCACAGCTGTGCAATCATGGTGGGGTGTTTCTGTAAGACTTGATGGAATTCTGTTTTTATTGCAGTACCTTCAGCTGGCTTGCATTTAAAGGTATATGTACACAGCCTGGGTATCCCGACTAATTTTAAAACAAGTAGCCTAGGTAACGATAGCAGTGTACCAACAGTTCAGAGCTCAGAGCAGGCAAACTGAGGAGCATTTAATCAACTTCTGATACTAATTTTGGAGCCTGCACTGGCTACATCTATAGCAGGATATGATCTACTCAGTTAAGGGTAATGTGGCCCCATGTCTGACCATGCCTGCAATTGCACTTGCTTCATGTGCACTTCATATGAGTCCTTCACTCCTCAAAGGCAGAGGAATTCTTAATTTTACTCTCAGATTTAATTCAGGGTGGGATCTGCCCTCCTTAGACACCTGAATGATGTTTCAGGCTGAGCTAATTGTCCTCAGTGCTGTTAATGAATAATGGAAAGAAAAAGACCATTCCAAAGGTCAATGCATCTCATACTGGAGAAGATGTTTCAGTGAAGTCAGAAGTTTGTTGCTGTAGGAATTCCTCTCCACTGACTATAAAGAAAGTGTAGCATGACAAGCAGATACGGATGTCTGAGTTTCAGACATTTAGAGTGAGATATATTAGACAAGTTTCCATAATACAAGTCCATATCTTCTGTTCACATTACTGACCATGCTACTTGGCTTCATAAATATATTTACTGAAAATATTTCTCTTTAAAGTGTACAGTTGTGGTGGGTTAATGCTGTTTGTATGGCAGGTGCCCACCAGAGCTGCTCTGTCACTCCCCTGCTCAGCTGGACAGGAGAGAGAAAATATAACAAAAGGCTTGTGGGTCAAGATAAGGACAGGGAGAGATCACTCAGCAATTACCATCATGGACAGGTGGATATCTTCTCCACTGTGGACCTCGATAGGCTTCAGGGGAACAGCCACCATGGTCTGCACCATGGACTGCAGGGGAATCTCTGCTCCATTGCCTGAAGCACTTCCTCCCCTCCTTCTGCACTGACCTTGATGTCTGCAGAACTATTGCTCTCACATGTTATCACTCCTCTCTCTGGCTGCAGTTGTGCAGTTATTTCCCCCCCCTTCTTAAGTGTGCTATCTCAGAGGTGCTACCGCTGTCAATGATGGGCTTGGGCTTGGCCAGTGATGGGTACGTCTTGTAGCTGGATGGCATTGGCTCTACTGAACACAGGGGAAGCTTCTAGTAGCTTCTTACAGAAGCCACCTCTGTAGACCCCAGCTACCAAAACCTTGCAATGCAGAACTAATACAACAGTCTTCTGACTTAAGTGTTTTGCAAAGTTGGATTGTATTTTTTTTCAGTTTCACTAAGTAAAATAGTTTTTAACTACTCACTGAAGAAAATACAGAGGTCCACAGATTTTCCAAGCCAATTTTCAGATGATTTTTCCATTATACAGAACCAAAAGGAGATAAGTTACAGGAGGTTTTGATACTGACTGTTTAATACTAGCAAATATATTTTTTGGGTAAGAAAAAAATTTCACACAGAAGGTACTGCATCCACTTAGAGCATCCTTCCTGGAGTGCACGGAAAGTGTACCAAGGAAGTGACTTTGTCTGAATCTCTTAATCCATTTCAAAAACAAAAACAACAACAACAACAACAACAACAAAAAATCAACCAACCAAACAAAAAAAACCACACAGAAAGAAAAAGCAAACAAAAAACACAAAACCACACACACACAAAAAAACAAAACCCCAAGCTTTTATATTTGTTGAGGGTCACATGCTTTTAATTTTGCCGTACATGTAATGGTATCTGTGGCCTGACATGATTTCTGTGTTGAGGCCTCATGCTTCATATGCTCTTGCATCACAGGAAATACTTTCCTAGCTATCTTTACGAGCTGGTGGGTGGTGGCTCTTTAATTTTATGGAAGGATACAATGTTTCATGAGAGAACCTTATTGAGCCCATATAAACTTGAAGCGGTAAAGCAAAAGCCAAAAGGGCAAACTCTCCCAGTAGGTTCATATTATGCCATCCTCTATGGCCCCATTATTTTCAGCGCAGTGTGCAAAAGCTGCTCTCTCTGCAGCTGAGCTGCTGGGATACACAAAGTGTGATTAATGCGGTTTCACCAGTTCCTTTTTTGTAGCCATTCTTATATGCCCTGTTTTTGTCTTCAGATCATCAAAGTGTGTACATGTTATGAATAATTCAGTGGAGACACAGACTTGTAACATTATCTGCGTATAAATCCTGCATACCAGAATATTAATCACAACCACGCCCTGGGCAGAGGAACAAGTTTAATCACCTTTTATCTGGTTGGTGTCTGTCACAGGCAAATTACTCAGAGGTGGGAGGTGGGTAACCTGTGCTACAGCACCAGAGCGTGGTTGCTTCTCTGAGGCATGTATTGTTACTCATTGGGATTGCATAAATCCTGTGGCCGTACTGACCCCTCTGCTTAAAGCCATTTCACAGAGTACACGCAGGCTGCATTCATTTAATGCTATGTTATTTAGTGAAAACTAGGAAAACCAGGGGAGGATACGTAAGTCACTGTAACTTGCAAGTCCACGGGGTTTTCATGGATCCCTCAGCTGCAATAGGAAATGCAAACACATAAATCTTTCACGCAAATGGCAGTGTCAGTTTTGCCACTGAGAGAAATTAGGAAGAGGACTGTGTCACTGCGAAGTGTAATGTATTTTGAGACAGGATAGTTTTATGCCCAGTAGCCAAACCTTTCTAACTGTTTTGCTTCCTTTTCCTAAAGGCTCATACCTAATTCCCTCTTCTACAATTGAACCAACCAGTTGTGCAAACCTGGGAAGCCTTTGCCAAGGTAAGAAGCCCAGGTCATTTTCACAGTTTCATCTTCGTGAAATCTTTATTTTCCTTGGTTGTTTTTTTTATTCCTTTTCTTTTTTATTATTATTTCTAAAAGGGTGAACTGTAATAAATAATAGCAAGGAAAGGAATTCTTTAGTCTCATCAAGTGTGTGGGTGTCCTGTATGTACAGTATGTGGAAAAAATGTGATCACTCCCTTGATAATACATTTTTCAGATAGTCTCCATTGTATCAAAACTGAATTAATTGACTGCTTTCTTTTCTTTCTCCATCTCTTTTCCTCCTGCACATTTTAATAGTAAAATATTAACTAGGATAAGAAGTGGGTACATCTGTAAACAAAAAAAAATAAGCAGATGTAAATAAAGGATCTGACTATTCATTTTTTTCCAATAAACTATTTTGAGGCTAAGTACTTTTGAGATTAGCAGGTGAAAATTTAACATCAAACTGCAAATTCCAGCAGCTATTAGTTAATGAAACACTTTATACAGCGCTTAGTGATGGTTTAGTAGTGTAAAAATCACACATATAAGAATATATTATGTGGTTTTAAGGTCAGCTCAGTTGAATGCAAAGAATAGGTGAAGTCTGGAGATTTCCATGCCAAGTGAATCGTTGAACATGCAGAGACAGTTAATTCCTTCTGCTCTGCTTAGAAGTGAAAGTTGTATAAAAACGCTCAACATGACCAACATCAGCTCATTTCCATGATACCTTCATGAACACAGACCTGCTAATGAGGTGTCCTGCTATGTTAAACTTCAGTCACAGCAGCAGCTGCACCAAAAATAATGTCTAGCTCTGTAATCGTTTTCAGGCTGAATGGTGAAGGAAGGGTACAGCAGAGAATAAAATATAAAAGGAGAGGAGGAAGTCTCAGGAGTCTTTCAAACTGACATTTAGAAGTAAATCAGTTTGAGCTTAACAATACAAAAGAAGATGCACTCCCCTTAGGAAGCCAGTAAGAGATCTATGTCAGTCTTCAGTGTACTCCCAGATTTTCCCGAGATAAGTTTATCATGTTCTTAGAGCGTGTTGTACTGGTCTCCACAGGGAAAGTGAAATGCAGTTATGTCCATAATCAGATATCAAACAGTAATTTTCAGGTGTCACATTAAAAAAGCACAATATGATCTAAATAATGCTACCTGAATACCTTAGGTAAATGTGACAGCAACGATTATCAATATTGATCTTTTTATATGTAAAGGGTAATATAGCCACCATATAAAGAACTTCTTGTATTCTCTTGGAAGAACTCTGAGCATTTTCCTTTATCAAAATGGCATGGTGTAAAAGGACATTAGGTCAGCCAATATGACTGCGGAAATGGACACACTTTCAGCGAAACAAGCCTGCTTTTCTAAAAGCCTCATCCTTTTTTTCAGCTTTATTAACTTGTTTAGTAGAAGATGTTGCCTCTAGTAAAAGATGCTACTTTTCAAACTTGCCTCTCTTAACTTCTTAGACCATCACATCTTCAATAAAGACTGAGTCCTTTCCCTAAGGTAATACTCTTCTTTTTCTTCTGAAAAGCATTTGCTAAAGTGTCACTGGTGTTCTGTGTTTGTCACTTTGGAAGTGACAGATGAGATTTACCATCATCACCACCATCATCATTACTGTCATAATAATGAAAATCATAAAAAAATGTCTTTTCTATTTCTGTCAGCAGTGCAGACTTGTTTTAAACTGAGAGGCCAGTTTGGATTCCTTTTTTGTTTGTTTGTTGTGTGTTATGCAATTGCACCAGTAACAAAGATTGCGGATGCCAGATTGTGTCAGCTATAGTCTGATGAAAGAGCCATTTTCTCCATTATGTTTAGCAAATATTTTCATTCATTAGAACATGCCTCCTTTAATGGTGTTGGCTGGAAGATACAGTCAGGAAGAACCCTTATAACTTCTTTCTCAGACAATATAGCCCTGAAGTTTCATGGAAGAAGAGCTTTTTTATATTATAGGGTGTCACTTTATAAATCCACATTTTCAGTTAGAACCTGTTTACTGGAGTGTCCAACTCTTCCTTCTCTTGCCCGAAGCTTCTTGTTTCACTGAATCCTGAGCACGAACCTGCTCCCTAAGCTGAGACCTGAGTTTATGACTTTCAGACTCAAAAGGTTAGCTAAAACAACCACACAAAAAAACAGAAGTGCAATTTCTTGCCTAAAATACA
This sequence comes from Coracopsis vasa, assembly GCA_026283785.1. Taxonomy (NCBI): domain Eukaryota; kingdom Metazoa; phylum Chordata; class Aves; order Psittaciformes; family Psittacidae; genus Coracopsis; species Coracopsis vasa. The sequence goes on along the minus strand of JANHGB010028646.1, from coordinate 7,121 downwards.
ATTGCTTGACCTTTTCAGGTTGGTACTTGGTCAAAATTTGCAAAAGCAATGTAACACTGAGATTATACTGCACTAAACTTCAGACTTTAAAAAGAGTTTTCAGGAAAAAAGAAATCTGTCAGTGAGTGGATTTGCATTGCCTGGGAGTTACTAGAAAAAATGAAATTATTTTCCAAACTATTATTTGAAAACGTAGTGGTATGATCTTTGAACTCCTTTAGCATGTATATCTTCCCAGTCCACTGCCAGGGGGAAATTTGCAGTTTGATTTTGAGAAGTGTTTTAGCTGATTCTCCTGGGAAATATTTCCCAGGGTTGTGTGCGGTGACTCTGTTAGTGTCTGAGAAAAATACAGCCAAGTTCCTACATGAAGCTTTCAAAATATATAGTCCATTTCAATTATACCAAATGTGATTTCAGTTCTCTTTAGTGAATGAGTTCAGTGATGATAATTGGATCCTTACATGGGTGTTTTAGTTTCAAATTTGTTTGTCGTCTTCAAGCCCTGAGCAGGGATAGTTATTCTTTTCACAAGAAATATTCTATGTTCATGCATCTTAGATCTGTTTTCTGGTCTTTGCACAGCTGTTTGGATCTGAAGCTCTCATAAGAGGATTTTGAGTTTGTGAAAGCAGCAGGACTGATCTTGCAAATCTTACACTTGCAAAACTCCCACTGAAGTCAGTGGAAGTGAAGATTGCAGGATTGGGACCTCAGTTCATATCCATTTATCACTTTCTGCAGGGAAAAAAAAATGTGTTTATTTTAGAATATGGCATTGTGTGTAGATGGTTTCATTTTACATTGTCATGTGTTGTTCCCATTTTGTCTTACCTTATTAACATTCATATTTCATTCAAGTTCACCTCTCTCTCATCTTTATTACCAGCTACTGTAAATGCTACTACTCCTACACCACCCACTGTCACCACTAACATGCCCGATACTAATAGAAACGATAAGCCAAACAATGGTAAGAAATCCTGTGTTACATTTTTCCTTGTACTGTGTCTAGAGCAAAATTACTGTATTTTAAGGTGTGTTTTTCATAGTATCATAATGTCAAGGGTCATGCCTCAGTTTTGATCTCATTTACACTGAAATAAATCAGGAGTAACTTCACTGAACCATGTAAGAATGGTGTAAATGAGAACAGAACCAAACTCTGTGTTTATTTGTATCATGTTTACCTGACACTTTTATGAATGTGTCACCCGTTGTATTTGCACATGCAAAGAATGAGGGAAGGGAGAGGGATTTTTAAAGAGAGTCTGGAAAGAACCATGCTATTGCAATGTTTTAAGGCTACAGATTAGGAGTCATTGTGTAGCTCCTGCTTATGCAGCCAGGGTGGTAGTATGCTGAGATTGTCTGTTCCTCACTAGTCAGTCGCAGGAGCCAAGTGGAATCATTCCTATGGAGCAAAGCCACTTCCACTGAGTCAACAGGAATCTTTCCACTGACTTCAAGAAGAGCTGGATTAGACTTTACTAGGGAAAATGTTGACAGTATCAGATATCATTTACTTTTCATTTAGAAAGATTAAGGGAAAAAATAAGGTAGTAAATGAACCTATTATTAGCACAGGAAAAAAGCTGGGAATTCTTTTGAGGTTTTCTCGAATTCTATGATATCACTGTCTCCTACAGACTGAGCATCATTTTGTGAGGCGCAGCTAAAATATTTATTACTTTGTTAAAGATAGTTGTTAAACATTATTAACAACACAGAGGTAGATTTCTGCAAATTTTATTGAGGCTTAAAGATTTTTTTTTTAAGATTTATTTTTTCCAGTGTGCTCCACAGAAATAAATTAGAATATGTGGGGGTTTTTGTGGTTTGTTTTCACTTTGGGCTGGGCTTTTTTTTTGGTTTGGTTTGGTTTCGGTTTTATCCCCAAATGCATCAGTTGTTACTGTAGTTTTTAAAATTCCTGGAGTATTTTTGCTCTTGGCAGATCATTTGTTGTACACTGGCAATCAGGCAGTAGAGCAGACATTGTGAAAGAATTTATCTGCATTCAGCTTGTTCAGACTTATTAAACTGTAGAAGTAAGAAGCAGATATTGAAAATTTCTTCTGGATAGTGCATTTTTCTTTTGTGGAGCCATTCACTCTATGTTCTCTATAAGCATTTAACTGGTTTTTGTAACTACAGAGGGAAAGCCTTCTTAATATTAGTATGAATAAAACCTGGACAATTAAATCCTTTCTTTGGCTTTGAAACTCCCAAGAGAAAGTAGAAAGACTAAGAAAAATAACCCAAATTCGTTTACAGTAGAAGCAAATTAAACTTTCACTCAGCTGGCTGGAGTCATTTTTCAGTCTTGGTAAGTTGCTTTTTAGACCAAGAGCAGACAGCCAAGAACAGACAGTTAAGTTGCATATATTTTCTTTAATCCTTTAACTATGTGGCTTACTACACACAGACCTGCAGGAATTCAGACTTCCTGCTACAGTTATCTTCAGAATGAAGAGAAATTCACCTGAATCCTCCCATATACGACCACAGAGGCACCAAGAGTCTAAGATAGAAGGGGTCAAAACCATAGGAATTATCTCAACCCCAATTATTTGGCCAGTGAAACGAAGGCCTCTCCGTTTCAGTAAAAACTCGGCAGATGAGAACCCAGAGAGAAAAACTATGCACAACTTTTTTCTTCTAACTATGTCCACATCAGCCACTTCTGAGGAGACTGGCAATGATACGTTGGCTGCTTTTACAGAAAAAATCAACCTAGATAATACTGTGATGAATCAGTTACCAAATGAAAATATTTTGAATTATTCTGGAAGTTCATTTCATGGCAATTCTGATGCATCGGGTGCTGTTACAGAGCCTTCTGTGAATGCAGCAATTCCTCTTCGTCAAAGCAGAAGTCCTAACGCAGAGCTAGCAGAGACTTTGGCAAATGGGCTGGATCATTCTGACTCTGAGTCAGTGTTCCACTCTCCCATTAGCAGCAGCAGTACTGCTTATGAACACAAAAAAGAAACTCTGTGGATTTCATCCCCCAATAGCAGCACAACTGATTTCAAGCATATAAGCAACATCTTGGATCCTGCAAGTTGGTGGAATGAGACCTTATTTCATCATTATATCACCTCTGACATTCAAGACAGACATTCTTTTTCTAGCTTATCTATATCAGCTGCAGAGCAGAAATCATCATTCCAAAAAAGTAAGCTAGATTTGCTAGACTCCTCACCTGAAAACTTCTACCTGGAAATGACAGAAGGCAATGCTGATAGGGAAACTTTTTCTGCATTAGAAGCAAATAGTGAATTTGAGTTTAGAAAATCTACACACATTAAGGAACATCACTTAGAAGGCATTACAAATTTAACTTCTATGGCGACTCCACATGCAAACCCAAAAACTTTTTTTCAGAACATGAAAACAGCATACACAAAATTTATGCCTGATATCCAACTGACAAATTCATTCCTAGGACACAGTAGAGAACTACCACCATCCTCAGCACTTCTGCTAGGAGCAGGCTGGACAAGTTCAGCATTTAAAGATGTTGAAACGACCCTGCCTGTTTATCAACAATTGTTGACTGACATATATATGGAAAGTGACAGCATGTTTATTTCTAATAGCAATTACAGGTCTCATTATTTAAAGCATACAGTATATTTTCAAAAGCCAAGTGAGATCCTCAGCTACGAAATAGTGGAGAACAATTTGGATGCATTTTATGGTAGTAATGAAAAGTCATCTTTTTCCATATTAGAGGCAGAAAACATGAATAGAGTCGGCAGCTTTGGGGACTCAGGTTACTTGGATTTTCCAACAAAATATCTAGACATTTCTCCTTCTTTAACAGCAAGTTTCTGGACTGTTTCCTACTATTTGAAAGAAGAATCTCAAGTGTTTTCTGGGGAGCCATCAGAAAATTGGTGGCTCTTATTTAATAAACTGCTTTCTTCCCCAACAGAAAGATTGCCATCCATTAGTTCACCTGCTAAGTCTTACAGTATCTCTGAACAAACATCTGCCATTAGATTTTTAGGTCACAGGGCTGAAGTAATGAACTTCTCTAGTCATGCATCAGCTTTGGAAACACAAATGTTTAGTTCATTTATTTCAGAAAGTAATGGCAGGACAATATCACAGTTGTACTCCACAATGAACTTTGCAAACATAACCATGTCTTCCAACAGTGAATTTTATTTTGATTTTCCTTTGCCCTCCTTGGAAGCACCTTTGAGTCAACCCTCTGTAGAGGTACAGGTAAGTCACTTAAGTCCCTTTGATAAGATACTTGAAAACTCCACAGAGAAATTAATTATATTTGATAGTTTGCACATGCAAATTAGAACTGACCTAGTAAGTGATCAAACCAACATGACCTTCCTAAACAATAGGCAGCAGCTTGTTTCTGTCTTTCCAATGCATTCAGGACCCCAGTCTTCAAGATATAGCCAAGCTCCTTTCTTGATAAATACACCAGTTAAGAGTTTGGTAAACCATACAAGAGCACATGAATCACTGCAGCCTCAAAGTCTTTCAGAAAATGATGCTGTAGCAAATGCTATTGATAAAGCAAGAAGTAAAGTTCAAATTGATGCAGGTATTCTTTTAAAAAACATCAGTTTGATGAGTTCCGACTTCCTTCCAGTGACTTGGTCTTTGGAATTAAGGCACCTTCTTCATTCAGACTTGGAATTCAGAGTCAGTGTACCTCCTAACAGTTACTCCATGCCTCCACTCTCACAAAGTTTTCAGAACCATCTTGATACAATTTCTCCGAGCCTGGTTACTCAGTGGGACATAGCAGAGTTAAGCTTGCCAACAACTGTAACACGAAGAAATCATCTACCTGTTTTAGGACAAAACTCCATTGAAAATCAAGGGGACAGTCTGAGATACTCTCTGCGGGCAGTAGAACAAGAAATAATTGGTGATAATGAAGACATAAGGAATTCTGTTCTGACATCAACAAATATATTGAAGCTTTCTGAATTGGATTCAGAAGGAGAGGTGTTCGGATCCTTCAGCAAGCCCAGAGAAGGAATGTCTTCTCTGAATACTGTTAGTACTCATATCTTGGATTTTGAAAATGCGGATTATGGACGTTTTGCAAATCTCTCTTCTATTTTGGAGGCATCAAGAACTGCAGTAATGAATGATGTAATACCTTTGCCATCTTCATACAGTGGAGTTGTTATTCAGCAAAAAGAGACTGTCTTGCAGGGCACTCTGATGACACCTGCAGCAGCAATCCATCACTCTTCCATGCCATCCCAAACGCCAGTTTCTTCTGTAATGTACCATGAGTTGCCAGTTTCAGCACATGTTCATTCTTTGGCCAATTTACCCTCTGGGACAAGCCAAAATACCACTCCTTATCCACCACTGAATCAACTTACTAGCTCTCCTGCAGTCTTTTTGTCTTGTTTGTGTTACTCCATCACTGAGCTGGGCTGCTTGTGTCCACCTGAGGTCAACTACAGTATGTCACACCATTAAGTTAGCTGTAGAAAAAATCCAGATTATCTTACCTATTAGATATTCAGTTGGTAGAAGTAGCTGGCTTTCATCCTTTAGATATAGATCCATTTAGCATATAAAAAGATTTTGCAACAGTAGTTTAATTACATTAGAAGGGAATTTGTAACATCTTAGTGATAGTAAATGTCATTAACATTTGATTTCTAATTTTTGTGTGCATCTCTAAAACAGCTCTCATGAGACTGTGAGGATAATATGTTAGGTTGCCATATATTTAATATATTTTTTATGCCATTTTATTGAGATTGTGTGATTGTTTTTAAGTAACAGTATTCATATATTTTTTGAGGATTTAACTTTCGAAAAGCAACTTTAGTTTGCCTAACAGAAAAAAAAAAAAAAAAAAAATACAAACCTGGAATTTCATTGATCATTATAATTTTGAAGTTAATGGTGGGTGTGGGAAGATTGGTTTTCCAGATTCTTTTTTCAAATTATCTTTGGCTACTGTTCATCAATTTTTTGCCCATAAAAATATTTTTTTCATTCGCTATTTTGGGATGGGATTTCCACTGTTTAATTTGGAGAGTGAGAAATCATTTTTAGTTTTCACTATCTGCCACTGCAGTCTCCTGAGAGTGTTTCAAAATGTAGATTAGTTGTTTGTTCTTGTTCTTTCTTCGCCTCATTAAAACATGCTTTGGGTAACCATCTGGTGCAGATCTTGAGGCTGTTGACTAGTTTATAGTTACCATATTTGATTTTAGAAATATTTTGCATATTCCTATATTAAGGTGATTTTTTCCATATACATGATTATATAAATAAGGTTATAATTATATATATGACTATATATAAAATATATAATGCACACTTTCTGTATGTGTGTATTGGTGTAGCGCATATAAAAGTTACATTATACATATAAAATTGAATATATGTATATACAGAGATATATGTATATAAATGAGATCCAAATCTTGCAAGTGTTTTTTCAACTTGCCCAGAGTCCAATTTTCTACTTCCAAGGACTTAATTTGACTTGTGAAAAGTATAGGCTTTTAACAGAGAACATAACTATAACATGATTTGATGTTACTTATTAGATGTGCAATCTTGTAATGCTGCTTACCAACTCATGAGCTTAAAGCGAATTTATATTTACCCTGTGCCATTTCAAAGCCATTTTACTGAATATAAAATTGCCCCAAGCCAAGTATTACACATTTTGTAGCTGAAAGATGGTTTGCTCAGTTGCCAGTTTTCTAAAGCTAATGTGAGTTCTTCTACTATCTAGCCATCACTAGGCCTGAGAGCAACGACTGCATTGTGAAAACAAGAATGGGATATTCCTTCTCCCACCTAATTCTGTTGTCAGTTGTCTTGTGATTTTCAATTGATGAGACTTATCTGCTCTCTTTAAGTGTAATCTGCAGTGGTTGCATTCTGGATTATAACAATATGACTGGGAGCAAAATTTATTGTGTTGCAGACTACCGTAATTATGATAATTTCTTAGATTCATTATGCTTTCATCATCTTTTACACACCACATTAAAGGCATATGCAAAATTCTATTTATACATGCATTTGTGAGTTTCCATATCACATTTCATGTGTCTCTAAAAATATGGGGGGGGGAGGAAATTCCTGTCTAATTC
>JANHGB010028645.1:3972-16409 GCA_026283785.1 Coracopsis vasa | reverse complement strand
GGATGCAACACTCCTGAGCTTGTAGTAGGTGATCCTTGAATATCAACCAACAGTCTTGGGTCCCCCTGCCCTCTAGGGCTATATCCCATGGAACCTCACTAAGCAGGTTCCAAAAGAGGCCAAAGTCTGCTCTCTTGAAGTCCAGGGCAGTGAGCTTGCTGCACACTCTTCTCGCGGTCCTGAGGATCTCGAATTTGACCATCTCATGATCACAAAAAGTATAAAGTATCTGTTGCTATTATTAACTGTACACGAAGAACACATTTCATGGGACCAGCATCTACAGCACATGATTGCACAGGCAGAGACTGCGCCAAAATACTGATGCACATGTAAGAAGCTATATGCAGAGACAACTGGTAGTTTTGATTCATAATTTTTAAAAATTACTCTGAAATCCTGACAGTCTTCTTTCTCTCAATCTTTTTAACAAGGAATCTTTCATCGATGAATGCAAAATCACCTCCGTCAAAACAAATTGCCATTTAAGACTGTTATGTCCTTCCTCACAAATATATATGTGAATTATTATTTCCATTTAATAAATGAGAATAGCCTAGGATCATAAAAAGTAAATTAGAAACAGCAGAGTAGCCCACAGTTGTTTATCCACAGTATAAAGTAATATGATCATCTTGTACAGGAATAACATGCTAAAACATGTATAGTATTGTTCTACAATTGGCCTAACAGTTAATTGCCTCAATAAGTACATATAATATTGTTGGAGCTTTTTTTAAATGGAAATTCTACACACTGAATATTAGAGTTTTTACAGAAACAAAACAAAACACTTTAACAGCATTTTCTTCTAGTGCAAGCTAGCACAGATTTAACTATCTCCCAGTGGGCAACACAGAGCTATGTTCAATGCTTCTGTATTTCTATTGGCTTCTATTTGATTAAAGGAAACTGCTTCATTATAGAAACCAAGTAGAACAATTCCTTAGAGCATTAAAGCACAATATTCTGTGCATTTGACCACACAAGGATTTGAAAGAAAAAAGGTAAAATGCTCTTTTCTGAATACCTGGTTACCTGACTTTGAGGAATTACTCCTTAGTGAAGATTTATATTATTCTAATTTTCTAAAACTCCATATGTAATTACCATAAGAGTCCTGTTTTCAAGATAAATTTCGTTTTGAAATGCCTGCTTTCTATCACTGGCACTGTTTATGCTATCAGGACACAGGAGATAAAGTACAAATATAAAAAGCCAGCCAGCAAACATTTAAATGAATGTCTGAAATTTCCATAATTTTGCTGAGGAGATATTAAAAGAAGTGTGAAAACAACAAAAACATTCAGCTCTCTAACCTGCTAAAGAGGCCTAATCGCTGAGGATTTTTTTTTTTTTTGCAATGTACAGGCATAGATCTTACTTTAGGATCCAGAAACTTGGAGCTAACATAAGAATGCAGTAGAGTATGAAAATAACAAGCCTTTTCTTTTTCTTCATTCTCCAGTGCACATGCCAGATTTTCAAATTTAGAAAATCCTAGAAGCACAAAAAAGTCTACACATTGTAAGGATATTTCATTAATTTACTATAGGAGGGGGAAAATATCACAGCCAGCGAATCAGTGATGCACAGGTTATCAAAACTACTGGAAGACTCAATATTTAATAGTATAGAACAAAATCAAAGCTGTACAATGAAATTCTGTAAATCACGTAAATAAATTTAAAAACCCCAACAAAACACATCTAAATAAATTGAGCTATTTACAGAATAAACTAAAGGTAGCATGTGGTACAAAGGAAGCAGGGTCAAATCTTCCTGAGACTGACAGAACCAAATGTTTGGGGATTATGTCTAACACATGTCCAACTATTGCAACCTGGGAAATAAAAAAAAATCTTAAATGCTTATTTTCATACTGCAACTCAGGAATCTATCACTAGAAAGTGTCAAAGTTGACAACTGCAAATCATTTCCCATCTTAAACTTGACAGTACTTTCCTTTATAAATAGTATAATGTGAAACAGAAGTGTGGGAATTAATGTGAGACAAGTCTGGAAGATGCTCGAGAATGTGGCTGTTGTAAAACATCAACTTTTTTTATCTGGAGAATTGTCTATGTTTCCATCATACATGACAAGGTCCCAAGATACACAGATATTGTAATGAAACACTGTAAGACTTAAATAGTTTATCTAGAAACAATAAACAGCAAATTCTGAAGTTCCAGTTAAGATTTACTTTTTTGTATTTTATGGTATAAACTACGGTTTGCAAGTCTTGACCGCCTTTCATATAATAAGGTCTGTTTACTGTATAAAATGCACAGCTTATTTGAGTAATAGAGCACTTCTGTGGCTATGATTTTAACTAGTTAAGCCAAGGAAATAGATGACAGTTTTTAATCTTTTTAATCTTACTGTAGAACTAAAGCTGTGAAACTTTTCCTTACAGAAATAGTCCTCAAACCGATTGCTATCAACTAGTTGCTGCAGGGAAAGTCTGTCAACCAAGGAGGGTGGAGACAGGAAAGACAAGCTCCCGCTTTCCATGAGTAACCACCTTTCCAGAAAAATTGATGCTAGAGCTGACACAATCTTTCTAAATTAAAGATCTGTTCTGTATGAACCTTTAAATAATTGTTCTGTGTAGCAGCCAACACATTAATTCAGGAAAATCTATATCTGACTATACTCCATTAACAGAGACGTGATGTTATTCAAGTATTCAGAATGAAAACCTGTAACTTTGTTCCTTAAAATTGAAAGCATAACTTGTAACAGCTGATTTTGGATATTAAGGGAAATAGTCTGCCCTTTATACACCTCAAATTTGTATCAAAATTCAAACTCCTATCAGATTTCTACGTCTAAAATATATTGGTCCTATACTGTTCATTTATACAAGATCACTTACATGCTTCAGAGGGTGTAATGAAGATCATTAATATCTATAAAGAATTTTGTACCTAGTAAGCACTATATAAATGCTAAATTATGACAGGGACACAAGTAGCTCCATCCACAAACTAAAAAGATATGCTCTGTATTTGGTTTATTTTATTCACTCACCTTTAAAAACCAGTATCTCTACTAACTGACACTTTGCCATTTATCAACACAATCTATCTCCTATTATCTTGCTTCAAATTCTTTCAGATATCCACTAAGATCCCACTGAAAATAAATACAATCTTAGAACACATTTTCTGTGGTCAATCCCTGCAAAAATAAAGGATTTTTCTGTTTGCAGTTCATACAAAGTTTAATTAGGCATCTTTTTTCCCTTTAAACAATTTTTAGATGACAAAAAGGTAAGACTTGCAGATACTTAAATGTATGTCCTGGTTTCACCAGTAGCAGTTATTTTTCTCCTTCCTAGTAGCTGGTGCAGTGCTGTGTTTTGGCTTTAGTCTGAGAATAATGCTGTTAACACACCAATGTTTTAGTTGTTGCTAAGTAATGCTTACTCTGACCAAGGACTTTTCAGTCTTACGCTGTGCCAGTGAGGAGGGGTACAAGAAGCCAGTAGGAAGCAGAGACAGGACATCTGACCCAAACTAGCCAAAGGGGTATTCCATACCACAGGATGTCACGCCCAGCATATAAACTGGGGTGAGTCACCTGGAAGGCCCAGATCACTGCTTGGGTCAGGCTGGGTATTGGTCGGCAGGTAGCGAGCAACTGTATTGTGCATCACTTGTGTTTTCTGAGCTTTCATTTTCTCTCTGGTTGTTTCCTATTATTAGTACTATTATTGGTATTCTTTATATTATTGCTACATTTTATTTTAGTTATAAAACTGTTCTTAACCCATGGGGTTAACATCCTTTTGATTCTTCTCTCCATCCTGCCCAGAGAGGGGAAAGGTGGGGGGTGAGTGAACAGCTATGTGGTGCCGAGTTACCAGCTGGGTCTAAACCATGACAATGTAATACACAAAATGGTTGGTTAGAACTCTATAGAATCATAGCAGGGAAAAATACTAAATAATACCCATTGTTCTGCAGATAATGTGTAACATTTTACCTATTAATTATCTCTGCACCTTTCATAGCACCAGTTGAAAAGGATTTGCTCTGCGTTGCCAAGTTGAACAGATTTAGTGTTAACAGGAAATTCTAGACAACAGCAAAGAGAAGAAAAAACACAAGCAATTATTTTTCTGAAATTCAGATGATGAGCATATGCACTTATATAGATTTTGGTAATAAAGGTAAAGGCTAGAGCTCCATACTTGCACAAGTGTCCATCAGCACTTTTTTTGATTCCCACCTGTTCACTGCAGCTTAGATGCAAAGGTCAATTTCTTCCCAAATTCTGGAGGTATCCTGAGATGCTTCAGCATTAATCACACAGAGAAATAAAATTCTTCAATTTTTCTAATGGAGTTCCTACAGGACATGAACTCAAACTCGAACTGCAAAGACTAGATTGCTTCTCAAAATCAGAATCAAGGTATTACGTTGAAAGTGTAGTTAGCTCATCACTGTGTCCCTAGGACACCGTATCTTTATTTCAAGTAGAAAAAAAAAATCAGCAGTCTTAGTATTTTAAGTACTACCTTTTGCAGTATTCTGTAAATGGAGAGCCTTCACTTGATGAAAAGTTTCTTTTTCCTCTCTCTTATATGCACACACACACAAAGAAAATACAGCTTTTTAGCTAAAAGCAAATGCTCCAATGACTTGATAAGCCAATAGAAAACACCTTCTGTTCAAGCAATATTGAATAAATTTTCCTGAGACAAAGAGTTTGATCCTAGACCAAGCTTAAACAGAGCACTGAGTATCACCCTAGAAATCTTAAGCATTGCTTACAAGGGTATTATCAGTGTCTCTTCTGCTCATTGCTGCTGGCAAAGCACGTGAGTGTGGCAAGAGTGAGCAAGAGGAAATGTGGAATACAGATGCTTTTTTATTTTTTTTTGCCCTGCTTCAAATGAATGAAAGACCATTCAGCCTCCATGAACTTCAACAACTGCCCAATTAATTCACTTCAATTTTACAATCAGTTTCAAGACTACACATTTCAAAACTGCTGTAACGATATCAGGCCCAAAGGGTCATTCTCCCTTAAAAATGCTGATGGGAAATAAATTTAATGGAAAAAAGTGCAGTGTCTGTCTAATGTATAAAATACTATCTTCCCTGTGTCAAACACATAGTATGGATAATTCACACTCATACACTAAAACATAGACAAAAGGACAGCCATCAATTAGTGTGCGTGTACACACATGTGCCAGTGCTACTAAATCAGAACAAAGAAGAATGGTTAATTAACCTGGTCATAGAACAGTAATCATCAACATTACTAGTGATGAAGTATGGAAATTAAAACTGGTGGAATTGCTGGGCTCAAAGGATTGTGATGAATGCCACAAAATTCAAGTGGAGGCCAGTTACTAATGGTGCTTCCCATTGGTGCTTCTTGGGGCCAATGTTGTTTAACACTTTCATTAATGACCTGAATAATGGGACTAAGTTCTCCCTCAGCAAGTTGGCAGACCATATGAAATTGGGAGTAGTTGTGCTGCCATTCAGAGAGACATCAGCAGGCTGAAGAAAAAGTTCAGCAAAAGGACATGCATATTCCTCACCCAGAGAAGTATAACCCTGTGCACTAGTAAAAGGCTAGGGATCAACCAGATGGAAAGCAACTGGGCAGAAAAGGATGTGGGAGGTCCTGGTGGACAAGAAATTGAACACGAGCCAGCAAAGCGCCCTTGCAACAGTGAAGGCCAACACTCTCTTGAGCTGCACTAGCAAAAGTATTGCCAGAAAGCTGAGAGAGGTGATCCTTCCCCTCAGGGCTAGTAAGGCTGCATCTGAAGTACTGTGTCCAGTTCTAGGCTCCCCAGTACAAGAAGGATATTGCCATACTGGTGCACATCCATTAAAAGGTCACAGAGATGATAAGGGATTGGAGTATCTGTCATATGAAAAGAGGATGGAAGAACTGGGATTATTTAGCCTGAAGAAGGCTTGGGAGGGATCTTACCATGATGTATAAATACCTGATGGGAGGCAGAATAGAAGTCAGAGCCTGACTCTTCTCTGCAGTACTTAGTGAAAGGACAAGAGGCAGAAGGCATCAACAGAAATACAAGAAATTCCATCTGAACACAATAAAAAAATATTTTTCACATAAGAGTTGTCCAACACTGAAACAGGTTGCCTGTTTTGAGCAGGGAGATCTCCAGAGATTGCCTCCAACTTCTCCAGTTCTGTGATTCTGTGGTTATATATCCATTTGCTCTTCTGTGTGAGCAGCTCCATTATATATACGAAGGCAAACTACTTCAATTTAGTATGACAATGTTAACATCTTATCCTGAATTTTCAATGTATCATACATGGCATATTCTGCTTTCTTATCTACAATTAAAAATTGTAAGTACAAAGTAGGAGTAATACTATAGCATTGTATTTCCATGGAAATCTTGTTATGCTTTGGGGATTAAGCAAAATCAACAATAGTGAAAGGTTTTTTAAAAAGTTGCAATGTCAAAATGCAACAACAAGAAGATTAACGCAAAATACTATATTTTTTTTAAATGAAACATTTAAAAATACACATTTCAAAACCATACTTAATTAGCAAAATGGAATATTCTTATTCCAGCTCAAGTTATTCAAGCCATTGCAGCACCTATGTCTCTTTAGTAGCTTTTTCACTTCACATTTCCATTAAAAACATCTATTTCATTAACATGAAGGGTTTACCTTTCTTCTCTAGGCTTAAAAACTTCCCAGTCTATTTGTTAGTTTTAGCCAAGGGGCCTTAACTGCATTTTATTTCCCTATAGAAATTTCTTCAATATTTGAACAGAATAGATTCTTACATTAACAATTAGAAGAGCTAAACTTCTAAATATGCATGACAGGGTAATAGCTTTCAGGCTAGAGATGGAGGTGCAGTCCCGCAGCAACATTAGCAAGAGATTCTGGTCAATTCCAGTTTCCATTCTAAGCTTTGTAGGCAGCAGGAAGACTGATAAAGCTCTGGTAATTGTCACTTGTTTCACACATACCAGAACAAATAAGGACTAGACTGAAAATAGGAACCTGCTTTAACAGACAAGAAAGGTCTCTATAGAAGAAAGACATCCCTGAAAAAATAAAACACACCCCTCCACCAAAACCCCAATGCAAAAAACCAACCCACCACCCAACAAAAACAACAAAGACAAAAAAACCCCAAACAACAAAACCAAACAGAATCTTGGAGAGATGCTTCACTTTTAAAGTCAAGGAAACTTTGACGTAAAGCTGAAAAAAGGGCTTCAAATTCCTTTCAGCAGCAAGACATAATTTTCTTTGGTGGAGCCACATAAACTAGCTGTCTTCTTAAAGTGGTATCTAGAGAATTACAGTATCTTTAAATAATTTCAACAAATTTACTCATCACAAACATTGGTCAGTCCGTAATTTAACAGAATAACCTAAGTAAATTTTAAATTATGCAGACAAAATTACTACTTTCCACTTCTATAGTACCTTTTCAGTGGCAATTCAATGACTCAATTTTCAAGTGTTAACTATGTCATAATGAAAATCCCACTATATTCCACCTCTATCTGTTTTTTTGTTAATCCCAAGAGAACACCATCCAAGCAGCTGAACAGAATGGGCAGTAATTGTAAGGGCGAATGGGGTAAAAAAGAAACAGTAGGGATACAAAGCTGACCTAAGAAATAAAACCAACTGTTTAATAATTAAATAAAGAAATAAATAATAACTAAAAAAAAGTTTGGATCAGTCCTCTGCTCTCAATGGCTAACACACAATGGCTTTTGAGCTATTAAATTATGCTTCCTTGCTGGACTATTAATGGATTTGCCACAGGGTAGAGCATTTACAAGGGGCCTATCATCAGCAGAAATCTGAAGGGTACCTGAAGGGTACTACTCCTTTTAAATAGTGAGCCCAAAAAAAAAAAAAATAATAAAAAAAAAAATAGCTGGATCAAAGTGGACAGTATACCAAAGAGTAGAAAACATGGTGTTTAGGTACAAGGAGAAGCAAGTGACCTAGGCAGCTGTTATCATCCTGACTGCCATATATGAGAAACAGGGGTTTTCTTTTTTCAATTAAAAGGTAATTAACAGTAATTAGGACAATTTCAAAAATCAGAATAATTTCAACATAACTTTAAGGAGACATATCAGTCTGGAATAACTAACTTTTAAAAGCAAATATTAAGGCAAAGGAGACCCAGAGTCCAATCTTTTCAGATTTCAGTAAAGAATTTGGTATGGTATCACCTAGCCATTATTTACAGAGCTGGAAAGACGGGGTGTAACACAAAAATGAAGTGGATATAAAACTTACTACAGTGACATATTGAATGGACTTATTTTAAATCCTTCTTCAGACTCATTTCATATCTATGAACCTGGCAAAAAGTAGAGATGCTCTGATAAAACAGGGTTACAGGAAACTCTTTTGATATCTGGGAGGCTCTCGCTAACTTAGAGAAGAAACTGGAGGACTATTTGGATAGGCATATTAGAAATGGGAAAACATTTAGCAACTCTTCAAAGCCACATGACTACAAATAGAATTTCTCTGACTACATGGCATCTTACCATTTGAGAGCAACAGGAAAAGAAAAATCACACACCCGTGTCTAGTTTACTGCACGAAGATTAAACAAACCTGGCATACCTATAAAACAAGCTTGATCCTCACCACTATCTGGTAAAGTATTTTCAGTAGACCAAGTGCAGCATTAGCACTATTATTCAAGATTTTGAGGAAACACTTCAGGTACAAGGTATTTGATGCAGGTGAGGTACATTTAGAATTCAGGAGAATCAAGCTACTAAGCTCTGTATCCTCCTATTTATTCTGTTTTACTAAACAGATTAAAATGTGCTTGCCCTGCTTGTTTGATCCCAACACATAAAAGCCAAGGCAGGCACATGATCAATGTTTGTAATTTATTGAGGGCTACACACCAACAAAGGAGTTGGTTTTAAATAACAATACTGAGATATTAAAAATTAGGAATCAAAGAATATATTTAGGCTGGAAGTTCAAAGAAAGTTCTAAACATTAGGAGAGAGGTTTTGAAACATCTTTCCAGAAAGAGCAATGGGGCAAAGCATTTAACTGGCTTTAAGTAGATGTGGTGACTTTATGACTGGGATTAGATAAGATTGCTGCCTAGCTCAGAAAAGCCTTTTGTTCAGCCCAAATTACTATAGTGAAGAACTGTTCTCTGTTCTGCTCCCCACCTCTTCCCAGTCTTTTTGTTCTCACTATTCCCACTAAAGTTCAACTGGGGCTATGAGAGGACTATACACATTTTTTATCTTTAAGAGAAAACAGACTTGAGACTTAAACCCCTACCCCTCTAGCTTACATGTTTTTATGGAATATTGCATCAAAGCAGATGACTGGAAGCTCTACCTGAGATCAAAAGATTTAATCAGCAACTAAACAGAGCAGTGCACTACAAACATACTGAAATGATATTGCCTCTTTAGGTCTTCATTAAATATTTGTCCTCCTTGCCAGTTTAATGGATTCCTGCTTACTATATAAACAGCCAAAAAAGGAATTTGACTTTACTATATGCATATATGCCTCACTATTCTTTCTATATTCATGTTGCTATCCAAAAATTTCACCTAAGCTTCTGTTTGGTCATACAGCTATCTGCACTCCTCATAACATAATACTTTCACGTTAATCATTCACGTTAATCATGAACAAGCAGTTCAAAAGTTTTCTTATGGCAGTGTGTAATTCAAAACAGCTACAGAAAAAAGAGCATATTCACATGACTACAGGTACGCCACACAAGTATTTGTATAGCATTAAGAGAACATGAAGCAGTGTTGCAGACATTTAACTCTTCTCCATTGAGACCTTTTCAAAGCTATGTCCATCAAGAAACATGCAGTACTATGGTTTCATGATACAAAAAGCACACTCAACCCGTTGCAAATGTTGAAAAGGTAGGTGGGTGTGTCATTCACTGAAGTCACCAAGCCCACAATCCATTGTATCAAACACAATAAAGTCTAGAGACTGTAAATACATCTACCTACATCCTTCTGGCTCACAAATGACTACCTCAGTTTAGAAAAGAAGCAAATGCTTTTTCCAATGTAACTTGATCCACACATGAGCAGCCAAACATAAATTTCACTTAAAAATGTACACTGGACCAAAACTTCAGCAGTGCGAAATTGTTTAAACCCTAGTTTTTCAGAACTTCCATGTTATCAGTGTATGACCTACATAGCTAAAGCACTGGCCAGAGCAATGCTGGTTACACAGAAAATGTATTTCTATTACAGTGCTATCGCAGGCCTATAAATGTCCACCACTTAGTATACTTTAGCCACCTCAGGGACTGTTGTTCATGATAGCATTTCCAGTCAGAGATAGAAGAATCAGAGAAGAAAACAAATTGCTCTCTTATTCCAAGCTCAGGGATGAAGTCCACCTTTATTGACACTCGTTTGACCTCTACCATCTCTTTTTCTGGTGATAAGCCAAATCCTCAACAGAAACTCTTTTAACTGGTTTGTTACAGACCAGACTGAGGCTTCCACCTTAAATGTCATAAATGGCTGTATATGTGAGTTCAACAGTGACATGCAGTCTTGGATTTGACAGAAAGACTCCATTTCAAAATGTTTTTTTCCCCTCTGACTAGTCTCCTTTTAAATTTTTGTCTTTTTATTTCCAGCCTGTGCTCATTTTTGGCTCCCTTTTTCTGTTGCTTTAAGAACAGTGATACGGAAACTACTGCCTGTTTTCAAAGTAAGCATATTGAGTAGTTAGCCTGGCTCATATGTTCTTGCTTACCTCATAGATTTCTAGGTTATTATTAGTTCATTTTACTAGCATAGCCCTCTCTTGCCACACACATACACACACTTACAATAAGCTTACAACTTACGGAACTTGTAAATCAGTCATTCACATATGTTCTGTTGAAGAGCAAAACTCTTCAATTCCCTCATTCTCATGACATGACTTAAGGCAGTGTACAGGCTCCATCCATAATACACATCTTTTTAATCAGAAAGCAGTATTTTTACACAGTTGGAACATAAGAACTTTATAATATTTGTCATTTACAATAGTATCAAAAATATGTTAGGCTACTAAAGCAATTAACCCCACTCTCAATTAGTTTCATCTGAAACTTCAAAATCTCAGTGTAGTTTTGCCAGCAACAAAACTCGTCAAATATATGTACATTTACTGATGTCATAAAACTAAAGTATTAATAAGTTCTATAATGTGAAACCATGATCTTATCAGCCTAAACCCATCATTTCCTATTCCATAAAAAAATATCTGCCACAGGAATACATATTCCTAAACACAAACATCTTACTGAACAGTAGTTCTTCCCAGTTCAGCTCATTTAATACGCAAGTGTCAAAACTATCACAGTATTGCCTTAGAGGCAGTAAGCAAAATTCTTGGAAGTAGCTTATCACATTTTTAATTATTTTTTTTTTTCAAAGGATGGAAATAATCAAAGCAGACATCACACAGATTTTAGTTGCTGTATTTGAGAAGGTCAAGCATTTCAATGGAAGTTTTGGTCTCCCTAGTCCAAGTTTTCTCCATTCTGCATCTCAGAAAATATGAGTTTGTACAGACTGAAAACTGAAAGTAGAATTTAACAGCCTGGTTATTCTCAGTTTTTCCATGTGTTTCAAGAATAAGAGGACATATGTGATTCCGAAGCATCATCCTTACACTGACAACCACTTCCAACTCTGCAAGAGATTTCAAGCTATGATGTGTAAAATCATTACTACATGCTCTAACAGTATTTTCTATTCAATCAAGAGAGAGAAAAAAAAATCCCCTGTAGAATTACAATAAATAACTACAGTTTAGTTTTAAATGAAATGATGTAGTTTATACCTGACCTGAGTTTCAGTTTTTTCCTAGTGGGAAATATAAATTCAGCATTTGGATACATAATCCTACAGCTCTCAGAAGCCGACTCCACCGCGAACACTTTACATGATTTATAGCTCTCCTCCAGATTCAGCTGACAAATCTCGGCGGAGCAGGTGCAACGGGGTATTTTTTCCTTCCTTCAGAGATCATTCCCTCGTATGCAAATTAATTAGCAAGTCTTCTTCACTCTCGCGTAAGCAGGGAAGATGCAGCTAATGGATTAACAGCGTTTAATTTCTCGCACTGAGCGGCT
This sequence comes from Coracopsis vasa, assembly GCA_026283785.1. Taxonomy (NCBI): domain Eukaryota; kingdom Metazoa; phylum Chordata; class Aves; order Psittaciformes; family Psittacidae; genus Coracopsis; species Coracopsis vasa. The sequence continues at coordinate 4,244 of JANHGB010028645.1, read as the reverse complement.
GACCCGGCAGCCCGGCGGAGGGAGGGTGCTCGCTGTTACTGCTGAAACCACAGCGGTTTTGACAGCGTTAGCGGCGATAAAAGTGAGCCTGGCTCCCGCACAGTGGTGCCAAGCGACCAGTTTTGAAACCACGGGCAGGGTTTGGGGGAACGTCAGGACCCCCTCCCCACAGCCAACACGCAGGTTTCGCTCCCCCCCAACCCGGCAAGTTAAAACTGCCCTGCCAGCGCCGCTGTGCCCCTCCACACCCCCGCCAGCCCTGCCCCCTTCCC
>JANHGB010028640.1:30940-44696 GCA_026283785.1 Coracopsis vasa | reverse complement strand
CTCCTGCTACTTCTGAACTTCAAAAGTCAAAACTAAACATTTTTTATTCCATCATATATTTAAACATGTTATTCAGGAAGCATTTAAGTTTAGCAGTGATTGCATTTTTATGCTGCCTGATCTCCAATTCTCATTTGAAAAAGGAAAAATTTGGAATCGCTGGCAAATCAGGTTTGCTAAAGGTACAGTTTACCACATGAAGCTGAAGTTTGGAGTGCGAGAAAACTGCAGTTTTTATCTAACCTGTTCTGATCTACCCATTCTAAATACAACTTCAGAAAGAAAAAGAACTGAGGAACAATTTGGAGGTGATTTCTAGAGAGAGAGAGAAAGAAGTCAGACCCCATTCACGCATCCAAAAGGAGGCTTCAAACCTTTTCTTCTTGCCTTGAAGTCTTCTTGATATCCCATTCGCTTCTTTGACATCTGAACCAAGTCCCAGGCTATTCCTGCCACGAGAAGGGTTCTCACTGCTTGAGCTTGGATCAGGTGGGTTTCTGTGTTTTGCTTTGTTATCCTGATGAAACACAGTGGTTTAACAGAGGGAACTGTCAGCGGGGGAATGTGCTTCATCCTCCAGTCACTTCATTTTATGAAGTTTAGTCAGCAGCTTCATCAGAGCCATTTTAATTAAATAAGTCACTAAAGGATCTTCTTTTTACCTTGAAAAAGATGTGGTTGGGACTTCACCTGAGCTGAAAAGTTTGAATTTCATTAGGGCTTTAAAGTGTTCTTCTTCCCCCCCATTTAAGTACAGCTAGCACCCTTTCTTCAACACATCAATACAGCTATTTGCATGAAGTATTGATTAGAAGTCATTATAATCACAAAATGTTAATTACACCAATTAATTCCCAGTCTGTTTGAACCTCAAGTTTGCTTGCTTTCAGCACAGGAGGTTAAAGTAAGTGAGTCTTGGCTTTCTCTCAGGAGACAATTTTTTATACATTGAGGAATGTCCTTTAAACAGCAATTTTTCTCTATGACCAGGCTTTTTCCCCAACATTGTTTCATAACTATTTTCATACTATTTTCAAGAATCACACAGGGACACCAAACTCTTTGTCTCTTTACCACTAAACAGGTTCCTTACAGTCATCATAATTAATTTTGTGGGTCAGTAAACAATGGAACAAGAAAATGGTCTAATGCACCTCAGCTACCAGGTGGAAGAAGTGGGACTGGTACGAATTCAGTGCTGAGGAGGTTTAAAGTCAAATCCTGCAATATTACTGAGCTGATTCTGTTCCCCACTTTTCCTTCTACGTAAAGTTTCATTTAATCAGTTTGTGGAGACATCTTGATTCCTGCAACATCATAGCTTCTGCTCCCAAAGATGCCTGTATCATGTTCACTCTAAATACCCAATCCTATCATGTCAATTTTACGGGCGTTAGCAGCCTTCTTCCTCTTATTTCCCAAGAACAACAAAATGATTGTCATGTCCCTATTTTCACTTGTGCCTCCTCATCTTCCTGTGACTGCGCAAGCAATTTGGTTTCCATCTTAATCATTTAAAAACTCTAAAAAAACCCAAACAAAGCAAAAAAATAAAAACCAAAACCACACACCCACACCCTGCCAAACCACTTTCTTTACTCGCTGGCACATAGACTTCATTAAAGCTGCCTTTGGCTTAAGATCTTTTAAGGAAAAGACAATATAAGCTGTCTGTATATAACCTAGCCATTGCTCACAGTTGACTATAGTGACAAGGACAAGTGGGAAGAGGGAATTTTGCATTTTTTTTGCACTGTTAGGTACAAAGAAGGTAGCATTGATTTAATAAAGTCAGGTCCACAAAGTACACGAAGAGAAGGAAATTATACATAAAAAACCCTATTCAGTCCCTAGGAAAAAAAAATTACTTTGCACTATACAGACCTATCCAGGAACAGCATGCAAAGAATGTGCATTCACTGGAAGCAGATTTTAAGTTACAATAGTACTTCTTACAACATGAAAGTTGGTGCCATGTGGGCACAGACAATGAGTCCACTTTCCCATTCCTTTTCTTAAGCTGCCAATAAAGAATTATTATCTTTTTACAAAATATTTCTTGGATGAAAACACTCGGTGTGCAATATTTAAGGAAGTATTACAAAGCTCTGTTTAAAGTGATGTTGTTGCCTCAAATTGAAACAATTGGCTGATGCCCAAATTATTCAGCCCTGATTGCTGCAGTGCTTGGTTTGGAATAGTGATACATCTGGGTGTTCAAGGACTTTGCCACTACCTGAATAGGAAAACCACTTCAGTGTAATGTGGTGGCCACCCACAGGCCCCATTATCAAATGCAGACAGAGATCAGCTCATGGTTTCAGAATACAGAACTTCATAGTTTCACGGAGCACACTATATCTCCACCAAGAACTAAGAGAGTATTTGACAGCTCCACACAGCATATCACTGTTTTAGCAAAACTCTTTACTGATCCCTCAAGCCTTTTTCACATTTATCCCAGACATTAGATGTCTGCACAAGTAAGTCTCTTCTATTGGCCAGTATAAGAAGCTGCAAAGTTCAGAGAAAACCACTAAAATGAAAGGCAGCGACTGAATATAACTTACTGAGACTGAGCTCTCCAATTTCCCACATATATTTCAAATAAACAAAATGCCAATGTGAGAGAGTTCTGGGGCTTAATATACCAAAGATTATTAGAGCCTTGTTATATTAACTCTACTAAGGATTGTTTGGACTTTCTGCTTGCATAACTCAAAGTAGTTATAGATCAAATATCTGACAAAGTTATAATAGAACACATGTACAAGTTTGTGCAACAAAGAAAGATTCAGAATTAAATAGCCACAACATAAGTAGAACACCTTTTAGTCTGTGGTTGATACAACAGGAAAAAATCAGTTTCTGTAGGTTTCAAGTTGAAAGACTTTTAGTTTTGTTTTTAAACCCAGAAACTAATTAACAGTGTCTTTTGTATAAAATCACAGGGTTCTGTGCTGAACTTTGGAAAGCTGGCTTTCATAAGCTAACCATCATTTCTAAGTAAAATTAGCTGCTGAAAGCTACTCATGGTGAAGGATAGTAAAATACAGGGCACATAAACGGCATAATATCAGAACTCAGAACTTCCTGACAATTTGAGCTTTTGTGGTAGACCACTCTATTTTAACAGCTAGAAAGGTAAAGGTGTAATTTATTTTAAGGTAAAATCTCTTTGAAGACCACTGTTTTATAATTACATATATAAGGCAGTGATCTTTGCTATTAAAAGGCATTTTGAAAAACCACATCCACCTTTCTCTTTCCTTTGGAAGGCATTTTGTGGCTCACAGAAACCATCTGGCTAAAAGTAATTGAATGCATAATCCTTTGCACTTGTATCCATGCCCTTGCAGCACCATTTCTTCAAAGATGAAAGTCTGTGGATCTGGCTTTAGGCCCAGTTAAGAGGGGAAAAGCAAGTGAATAGAGCTGACAGCCACACCGCCTATGCCTGAGGCTGCATTAACTGCTCTGTACCTTCTTTTGTATCGCCTTGAAGAGCAATGGCAGCCGTCAATGAGAATCTCAGAGCCACAACTCCAACGGCATTGGAGAAGAACAGTGAGAACTCAGGCTTGAAAGACATCTTTGGCCTTCCACACATCCCCAGGGGCTGGAAAATTTGGGCAGGAATCAAACCTATTCACTGGAGGGTTTTGTCTTGTTACACCGCCTTGTTTCCTTGGGAAGATACTATCTGCATGGGGAGTACCCAAAGCACCAGAATACTAACGTCTTCTCAGCACTGGAAATTGTGATCATCCATCAGAGTATTATCAAAGACTGGTTTATGAATGAGTCAGGCTAAGACTACAGACCCAGTATCGTTTATGAGTTAGGGCAGACATGGATATTTCACGCAGGTCAGACAAAAAGAGCATACGATTTTCTGTCATGATCATTTATGAGGTCCTGACCTTAACATAACCTCTCTTCACAGTGCCTATAACTTGTTTTCTTTGGTAATTCCCATGAATTAGCTTTTTTGCTTAGCTGTCTAAACTAATTTTTATCACATGTAAAAGCCTTTTCATGAAGCAACAGAACAGCTTTGCTTCTTACCTTTAAAAATCTCTCTTCTTTCCTGAGTATTGATACAATTTCATAGTGAGGACAATTTTACATAAACTATTTTCCACTCCACTGAATGTTATGTCGCTCTATGTGAATATATTACTTGGTTGATACTAAGGCAAAATATTGCTATAAACGCTGTATTTTCATAAATGCCATTCTTTGACTTTTTAATAGATTAATTCCATGCCTACTATTAATACCAAGCCTTACTGATGGATCTGTTTGAAGCAGCCAGCATAATTTCCTCTGTTGTCCCCAGAGCCTTCACCTATGATTCAAAGGGAAAAAAAGATCACTAGCTCCTCTGTATTTCAAGGCAGCGAAGTGATTAGGATGGAGGGAAAAGCTCTGATGATTTGAAAAACTCTAATCAGTAACACAGAAACAGAGAAAGGCATTTTGAGATTTAAAGGTAGAAAGTGGAAAACAGGGAGTTTTATTTTTCTCTGGACTGTTTAAAAAAGAAAAAACACACAAAAAACCCCTCTGAAATAACAACACACTACAGATTGGCCAAATTCAGAGCCAGCTGTATATATGGGTAAGTTAAGTAGTAATAAATTAATGCCAGGTTCAGCAAAAGTATAGCAGCTGTAAGTTTCTGACTGCATATAGTATATGAGAAATCTCTGTGATCGTAATGCTAATAATTCAGGAGATTTTCATGACAAGCAAAAAAAGACAGCATGACTTTACCAAATTTAGACTCCTTTTAAGTATCATTTGGCTCACATTGGGACACACATTTTGTTCTCTTCTACATTAGTTTAATTCTAAATTTTGAGTAATTGACTCCAGGATTATATTCTTCTAAAGGATACTAAAGATCAGTGCTGCCTAGACTTGTTCCTGGAAAAGGCCCAAGAATACTAGCAATAGCTGCATATTTTATTCTAGCTTTTCAGCATGTTGGGAGTAACTAAACAATGTGTGTTAAACCCAAATGCAGTAACTCTGATTCTTTATTAATATATATCTAACCCCAGTTTTTCCTTAGTTTATTAGCATTTGTGATCACCCATATTTTCTAGCTGGACTTTGTCCATTTTGTAACTGACTAGTTATATACTTTTTGAGTATAAACTCTATGCCTTATCAGTCCCTTCGGCCTTATTAGGGTTTCTGAAACACCAAAGTTCTCCCTATTTTTATAAAAGCATCCATGTTACAGAGACTAAACTTCTGAGATGCAAATTTTGACACTTTTGGTATTTTCAAGCTATGCTATATTTGTTCTGAGCCACTGCCAAATGTGAAATAGCATTTAACACGTATTGCCTTTAATCATCTAGCTTGTGTGGTTATATAATAAAATAACAGAGTAGGTTCAGAGACAGTTCTGTTCAACTTCCCATTTACCCACAGAAACTGTTACATTTTAAAAGCAGTACCAAAGCGGGTCTCCTAATAAAACCTCAGAGGAGGAGCACAGATCTTGGGAAAAGATTTTAGCCAATTCCTGTTCCATTTTCCTGTTAAGATATACCTGCTAATTCAGGACAAGAAGGGTGTACTGTATGTCTGCTTGCAGGATAGTTCTGCAACAAGCATTCATATCCATGGAGGCTATAAAGGCTCTTGCATTCTTGAGTTACTATTAATGTCAAATCTCACAAAAGGCATGGGCTAGACATAAAGGAGTTCAGATCTCCAGCTGCTTTTAGTCTGTGTTGCTCAACAGTTTATACAGACCAGCGGAAAAGATGGCCCTATGTGGGGTTCAAAGTCTATCACAAACAGGGAGGAAAAGAGATGAAGCTGCCACAAAGCAGTGCAAATGACTTCCATCATGCCTATTTCTGAACGTGCAGTCTTCTGTAGTTTACTTTTGCAGTCCAACCCTACAGAAAACACATGACCTTTTGGGAAAGTCTTTAGCCTCCATCTTTAAAATCTTTCCAGACACTGGGTTCAGGAGAGTTACAGTAACAACAGCAGCCAGTCAGGGTGCAAGATATTGCAGAAGAACCAGTAAGTATCTTACTAAAGCCTCCCACACACAAAGTTTGGGACACTGTCATTTATCATCCTTATTTTGCTTTTTAAAGAAGCAAGACACACCTCACAAAAATAAATCCAACCAAAAGCAAAGGCATGAAACACATTCACAAGAATCATCTGCTACAGCATTAGAAGACCAGCCAGGAAATCCTCAGGAGTGGATGCAGCTTAGAAGACTGCCTATAGAGGCTTAGGTCAATTTGCATAACATTATCTATAACACCGTGTTATTTTAGGCTGCTGAATTGGCCTGAAATGGAGAAGGGGAGGCACTAGCAGTAACTATACATACTAAATAGGTAGTTACTGTCCCGGAGGCAATGTGTCATCACCTTGACATAGTGCACAAAAATTTCAGCTTTTACAGTTTAAAGCCCGAACCATCTCACTTCATATTATTTAGTGCTGAAATCTTCACCCCTAATTAATATTGGAGCTGCAAAGAATCTGAACAACCTGCTGCCCAGTGAGCACATTTTTACATCGCTATTAAAGCTGTATCTAGGGACAGCATGTAGAAGTATAGGCTGTGGGGCACAAAGTGCAGTTAGGGCTTCAGCATCATTGTCAATAGTCAGCTGCTGCCAAAGGGTGCAGTTGATCCTAAAATGCTTTAAAAGAGCAAGTAGCAAGATGGAATCAAGAAGTTTTATCTTCTTTAGTTTGACGTTAGGGTAATTACAATACAGACTGTAGCTGTATATCCACATAATTATTAAGTCAGAGATGAGAAAAGCCTCAAAAATAATGAAAATTTGGAGGATACTCCATCACCTAATGTACAGCACCTGAACAAGAGAAGGTTAAGATGTAAACTGTGATTGCAGTGTCTGCGTACATACATGAGGAACAAATTTTGGTCACAAATTTCTTCAAAGCAAAAGACAAAAAGTCTTAGTGTCAGGAAGATAAAATTAACCATAGGTAGATAAATGCTAGAAATGAAACTTACTTGAGAGTGACAGTTTAATAATATTGCTAATAACCAGATAATGGACCTCACCAGCATCCTTATTCCTCACTAGCCATGTTCAAACATCTTTTCTAACAGCTTTCCTGTATACTAGGTTTCTAGACTAGTTCCAACCCATACCTTGCAAACACCTTTGAGTCTTCTTATTGTTCTATTCATATAATGCCTGCTGGCATCCATTTGCCTTAGTTTTACTAAGCCGTACAGTGGGCTGATGCTTTCAAAGCTTTTATCCTTCTCTACACAGGGCTACTGCAAAGCTGCTCTGATTAATGCGTGTTCCAAAACTATGCATAGTTTTGGTTTAGCACTTCTAAACATTTCTCTCTCGCCTCTTCCCCCCTTCGCCCCCCACCCCCATTTTTTTTTAATATATTTAACATGTTTACACAGGTAAAAATATTTACTTTAAATTCAGGTTTGCATCAAGTAGACTCTTCACTAAGTGACCAAGTTCAGTGTTTTCCTCTTTATCCCGAAAGTCACTATTTTACAGTTCTTCAAGATTGGTACCTTAGGCAGAACTGAGATGCATTGTCCAAATAATAAAGCATACACTGTAACTTGCTACTATATTATTATATATCACAAATGGAAAAAATACTTCAGAATAAGAGAGTGGTAGGTTTTCAAACATGGCCTTTTATTTTTTGCACATGCAATTATAAGCTGGCACAATCTACCACACACAGATGGCTAAATATATGATTGTACCTCACTGTAATTTACAGAGGCACATTAGAGGCTAGGCTGAAATTGTAGTCCTAAAGGTCTAACCTGAGCCTCCAAAACCCCAGGATATTTGGAATTACTGCACTTATTTTGGCATATTATGACTAAATAGCATGAGACAAACAATATGCAATACTAAAGTTCATCATTCTCAAGCTCACAAAAGGATGCATTACTGATAATGTCAGTGTTCATTGCAGAGCATTCTTTGTCAAGATTTCCTCATTTTCCCTATTTGATGCTCATGACCATCAAAAAGCCTTATAAGCTAAGAGTCCTCAGTCAATCAGAGGAAAAGAACAGGATATAAGTTTATATGATCATTCTCTCTCCCCACTCCACACCTCTCATCTTTGGTGATGCAAAGAAACAACACTACTGTTGGTTTGCTTGGGGTTTTCATCCAGTTTGCTTCCTAGTAATTTTTTTTGATTCCTCTTAATTTTTGCACTGGGAGAGAGAGATGGGGAAAGACTCAGAAAGGAAATCTTTACAGTCTGATCATGTTATTAGGTTCTCTCACCCTCTCCCCTTTTAATTATTAACAAAAAGAACAGGGTCAAACTATAACAACTTGTAACTGCATAAGCACAAAATACTTCCAACTTCTCTTAGCCATAAGAGAGACTGTCTTTTGATGCAGCTGTATGTGGGGCAAAAAGGAAACACTAGAGCCCAGATTTGGCACCTGGCACTTCTACACTGAAAAAAACCAACTTAAATATTAAGGGCACATGCGAACTACTCCACTTGCCACATCCACCCTAAGCAATATTACCTGCAGTATTTATCCACTTTGTAAGGAAGTCTGTAATATAAGTAATCATAAAGTAAGCTGGAACTATGACACACAGTACATACAAATGCTTAATTTTTTTAATACATTTCCAAATAAATGAGGCTCAGTGTATTAAAAAATATAAACAGCCCTTGACTTCTGCAGTAATGTCCTCAACAGCATTTCTTGCAGGCTTTGGAAGAATCAAGATGAAAAGCGTTCAGACACTACACAGACAATATCCGTTTGATCTTTACACATTTCCACCCACACTTGAGGCCAATAAGGCAGAAAAGCATTTAAATTAAGTACACATTCAAACATCAGCATAACATGCCTCAAGGAGAACTGAAGGCATTGGTGGTAAAACCTTATTGACATGTATCGTCAGAAAAATTAAGATGATGACTCACAAAGATCAGCATATCACTTCTAGTGTGCACAGCCTACATAATACGTTGGTAGCCTTGCCTCTTCTGCTAAGAAGTTTTTCATATTTAGTGTTGCTGAAGAGAGCCGTTTAATTAAACACAGAGATTGAGAGAGGCTGTTCATGACAATCTGAATTTCATTTTGTTTTGCATACATTGTCAATGAACATAAATCGTAGAGCTGTTAAAGACAGAACTCAAAGTTTCACACTGCATAAGCAAAGCAGAAGGGAGTTTAACTACACACATATTGACACTGCAATCAGCCAGAATATATGACTGGAGTGTACAGTCATATGTGTTAGGCTTAATCAAGCTAATTTAATCAACAGAAAGGAAGACAGTCAAACAGGCTTAATGCAAGCTTAGGGCAAGCAGTGAGCCAGCAGGCTACCCAGTTTGCCTGTTCCTTACTGGATATGCTTCTCATGTGTACTGTTTGTCAGAGAGGTGGCTGCAGCTTCTGAGTCCTTAGGGAGGCTTTATGCCCTACACAGACTAGACAGTTGCAGGAAGCAGGAAGAAGGAGGGCTGCTTAATACCAGCTAACAAGATACGTTTGGTGATCAGGTTGGGAAGGTAGCGGCCAACACTCACCTGCTAATGTACACCTTGCATCAGGACAAACAGGAGGTGGTAAACAGTATCAGGTATTTGGCTCAGTGATAGAGCTTCTCACTGGGAATTTCCACCTAGCCAGGCAGCAGATGTAATTCCTTTGTGCTCATCAGATTGTGAAAGCATATCATTACATTCAATTTTTATTCCATGCAAAGTGCACCACATTTACTTGAGAGAGATGAGAAAAAAGCCCTCATGTTGAAGGACTGATAAATGGAATGAATGCATCTTTGACAGTGCCAGCAGCTGGAGGCATTACTATTTTAATATTTATTTTGTCTAAAGTGTTTTATTTAAAAAATGTAATTCTTTCTCACCTTTATAAAAAAAGCAACATGATGTAGCAAAGCATTTTTACAGATTCACTGCTAAGCATGTATTTCAGAATAGTAAATGACATTCACAAGTGAGCCTAGCCCCAGTGGTGATCAACAGCAGATGGGAGGGTAACAGATTCTACCTACAGTGTTACAACAGAAAATGGAAAAGTGAGTACATGTGAAAAAATAGAAGGCAGCAGCGATGGCGTCCAGAGCCTTCCATCATTGCCATGTTGTGAAAGAAATATTATGGGCCACAAATCTTTTGAATTTTCAATTCCAAAGTTAAACTCAAAGTTTGACCAAGAGTCTAGAGAGCCTAATTGAAATCTTTCCTTTCATGGGAAGTGAACCACATTCCAGCACAAGGAAACAACAAAAAGTCAGCTTTCCCAAATGAACACATTTTGCTTGGCCTTATGCATTTGGCAGGCAAAGCCTGAGGTGTGGACAATTTATGAAGCTCTGACTTTTTACTCATTAGCAAGTTCTTATTCTCCTTCACTGGCCACAATTTCTTTGTTGTAACATCAGTAACACCATTAAAATAATTTACAGAAAGCACTAAACTGAGGACATATTTAGGCAGCTGTGTGGCAAGTTGTGACCACAGAGAACAGAAATGAAAGGAATTCTACAAAGCCTTTCCATCAAGATATTTATTTAAGGGCATCAAGCTAATAACTGCCTCAGATTTCCTTGAGAAATACAGTTATTTTCCAGCTTTTTTTTAAACAAAGTAATCACTTTCATTTCTTTTTGCATAAGTCAGTCAGTTTTATTTACCTGCCTAGCTCCAAGCACCCCGTTCTGTATATTCTTGAGTTGCATACAAGCCTGCATACCTTTACCCATTTTGCTGCTTAGACTCTTCCCACCACTGTTTCCCATTGTCCTCAACAAAATTTCACTTTCTGCTAGGTGGTACAGCCCTACCCAACATCAACACAGGATAGCATGGTTTTCACCAAACAGTGACATACTGTGTCTCATATTTGAATATAAGCCATTTTAAACACTTGAGCTAACCACTATCCAATATCAATTCAGATCCTTAGGTGAAAGACTGATGGCAAATTTGTAATGTACCAATAAGTCAAGCAGACTGTAGGTAGTAAAGATTGAGTCAGTTTCCAAAGCAGATGAGGTTTTTCGTTCTACAGATAAGAGGGAGGAGACATGATAATATTTCCTTTGCACTACTGACAGGTATTACTACACATGGCAAAGAGACAGATCAATATTATAACATACTTTTTTGGTCCAGAAAGCTTTCCAATGACATCACTGGACAATACTGGACACAAGTGACAGCAGTAGCTACAAATGCACTGGGTGGATACTGAGCCACAATTCCTTTTATTAACAATATGGCTTAGTAGCAAATGACAGGATTACCAGCAAGAAACCTGACAGGCCTTGCAACATGAAGATGACATATCTCTAACTTTCGCGATTCTTGTGAATAGTGTCATTGCTCCACTGGCAATGACACAACACTAAATACATGATAGTAACAAGGAAAGTGGAGATGAGTTACAACTTCTTTGCCAAAAATATTCTTCTATCTTTACTTATCATAGCTTATTATTACATTAAGATATCACCCTTAAGAGTAACTGTATATTGTCTCAAGAAACTTGTTTTCAAGTTACACCCAAGTTTTTCTGTGTAGAGAGAGATAACTACTCCATCATCCAGGCTCCTTTCTCTCCCTCAGGAAATAAAAAGTCCTAAAACATATTTCTGTTCCCAGGAGACAAAGAATATCCTGCAACATCCTTTCTGTTTAAAGCGCCTCCCAGACAGCTTCCAAGTACAATCTCTTCTCTTCTTTTCTGCACCGGCAGCAATTGGTCTTCCCAAGTTAGACAGTTTTGGGAATAAAATTGATAAAATTGTCCCATTTAAAAAAAAAAAAAAAAGAAAGTCAGCAGAAGTGCCCTCCCCCATTTTGCTAACGATAGCACCTGTTTTCTTTTTCACTGCAAACTGCTTCACTTACAAGTGTAAAGCAGAGGATACAGAGCTCTGACTGAAATCAAATGTTTTAAGTATTCTTCTTCCTGAGAATTAAGAAGACTGAATTTATAACATCATTTTACAAAGTGCAATTCATTTCTTAATGAGACAGACTGAGCACTCCTAGTTTGGAAGCACCCATGAGTGTACACAGTTAATCTCAGCCCTATTTGCCTTTATTCAGTGTCTGTTCTGTTGCTTTGGCTAGGTAAACTCCAATGGTTTTATACTGGGTTTTTTTCCTCAATTTTTTTCACTCCAACTAAAGTAAAAGATGACAGGTAATAATATAACGTGTGGTAGAAGGAGAAATGCTGACAGACATTGTGTTACTTTGCTTCAATTAGACTCTAATTACTTCTTCTCTTCAATTAGAAAAATCACATGAACCGATTATGCCAGATAATGTGTGCTTATCCTATTCAAACTGCACAATGGGTAAGGTCTATTCACATTGATTATCTTCAATTTATGCTTTTAGCCTTTTTTTCCCTTCTGTCTGCCTGGCCCATTACAGTTTTAAAGTGGAAGCTCTTAAGCAGTTCACAGTATTATGATATCATTCATAACAATTGTTATGTTTTGATGGAAGAAAAATTTTGATGCCTTGAATGCAGAGGGGAAGAAATCTCTTTGGATTGAATGTATTCCAATTTTGTTATTTTGGTTAACAATATTCCCATGGTTTTTAAATAAATACGATACCATGTGGTCTACTGTTAATGGACAGAGCTGAGTGAAACAGTCGATTCTATGGGAACAGAGATTTCAAAGCCAAACACAGAATGGAACAGAAGAACTGCTCACTGTCAGAGCAGAATATCACTCCTACAAGCCCTATCAGGCCTTATTCATGAATGCTCTGCAGATTGGAAGCAATCAACAAAAGCAGAGTGACAAGCATAAAACATAGAAATGGAGAAACCCTAAGAATGTTTTCCTGCAAAATAAAGGGGGGGGAAGGAGGGAGTGGTTTAACCCTGATGTAAATCCTCAACAGTCATAGAACGCTTCAATAGATCTGGATGAGCAGAAAATGCTAAGAAACAATGCTGAATAATAGAAGCAAAGAATTTCAACCCCTCTTAAGGGTTTAAGGGCTTCTGCTGATGCATGGTTTTATCTAGCCTTGTGCTCAACTGAGCAAACAGGTCCTTTTAATACTCCAAGACTAAATACAGAACACACCCTTTGCTGTCCAGCAACCTCCGGAGATGGCCAAGCACCGGGTGAGGTGTCACCTGGATCAGCTGAAGCTATCTCAGTCAACATCAATCTCTCTTGCTTAAAACACACAAGCTCTACTCAGACTGGCTTGCTTGAATAGCAATTGCTTTATATTCAAAGAGGAGTAATTTATTTCCTGGGGAACTGAGTAGGTACAGAAAGAAAAAACAACGCCAACATGAGGTTCTCAAAATAGATATTTTCCTTGGGAGAGAGAGAGGGGAGAATATTCTGATATTCTCCTTGGGAGTGGGGGGAACAGAAAGATATGACCCTTGAGTTCTCAGGCATCCCAGAAAAGACTTCCAGACACCACTAAAAGCATGGCAATCCCTCCACAACACAGGACAAACCAGTCCTTTTCCTGAAAGAAGAAAATAATCTCAGAGCCTGCTATTTTAAATGTGAAATGGATTATTTTCTTGTATATACCTAATCTACTATATATCATGTGCCATTTCAGTGCGTAGTCACTCGTCTTCATGAGGTCTTAATTTAATTCCTTAGAGTCAGCTCTTGTCCATACCACTCTGAACAGCTTTATGTCACATGAATACATTGCTCTTCC
>JANHGB010028640.1:1009-30840 GCA_026283785.1 Coracopsis vasa | reverse complement strand
TAATTTAATTCCTTAGAGTCAGCTCTTGTCCATACCACTCTGAACAGCTTTATGTCACATGAATACATTGCTCTTCCTAAAGTTTGGAAGACATACCAGCTTAAGGTCTTTTTTATTTCATCTAATTCTATTTTGAAATTCACCATAACTTATAAAGTTTCTTATTTTCTTCATTTAAGACACAATTAAAGGACAATTTTTTGTTACTAGCAACCTTTCTTGCCCTAATGTTTAGCTGCCCTAAGCACTTTTTATCCTCTCTCAAGCCTTTCTACACAGACACTGTGCATTGGCCCTGTACTTCTAATTGTTACTGAGTATCACCATCCAAACTACGTGAAAGGATTTAATTCTTTTAGATATCCCTTTTAGCTTCTTTCAGAATAGACTATTTCAGTTGGAAGGGACCTACAATGATCTGTCAGGTCCACCTGCCTGACCAATGCCTCTTAAATTGTTCAAATGCTTCTTAAACACTGACAGGCCTGGAGCATCAACCACCTCTCAAACAAAACACTTCCTAAGGTCTAGTCTAAACCTCTCCTGATGCAGCTTTGAACTATTCCCATGTGTAGTATCACTGGATACTAGGGAGAAGGGATCAACACCTACTTCTCCACTTCCCCTCCTAAGGAAGCTGTAAAAACAATGAGGTCACCCTTCAGCCTCCTTCTTTCCAAACTAGACAAGCCCAAAAGTCCTTACCACTCCTCAAAGGACATTCCTTCCAGCCCTTCCACCAGCTTTGTTGCCCTCTGAACACATTCAAGTTCCTTAACATCCTTCTTTTATCATGGGGCCTAAACCACACACATTCTATTCTGTTAATATAAGCATCATCATCCAGTGAGCGCTGGAGAGGAATCAGTAGGGTAAGGTTTCTAAGATGAGTGGGAAAAAATCCAGAAGCATTTTTTTACATATTCACAGTGAGAGCCCAAGAGAGCAGCTCAGCCTAGGCACTTAACATCTCGATGGGTATATTAAGTAAGATTGATTCCATTTTAAGTCTTCAGATTTGTTAAAGATAAACTGGGAATTAAAGACCCAAGGACTGTGCTAAATAAACCGACTTGGGATGACAGAGTCATTGAGATTTTTTCTGACTAGCTTCTGGTCAAGTACATAAGCAAATAAGGCTCTTATCTGCAAATGACAAATATGAACACACATAATTTAGAAAACTGCACTTTTTTTTTTTTTTTACATGTGGTATACATAAATTCCCTAACAAAAAGGCTGCCCAAGAACAGAAAAATCATGCTGCATATTGAAATAAAAACAGGGCAGAAGCTAAAGAGTTAAACAAAAGCACATTGTTTTCTATAATGTTATGAACATGAAATGTCTATTTGTCAAAATGTAATTACAAAGAACTCTTTACATTAGATGATATAATGAATACCATAATGGAAGTTCAAACATCACAGGGAAAATAGTTACCTGTGACAGTCAAAATCATTTTTCATTGAATTACAGCCAAGAGATGTAAACAACTGAAGTATTTGGGACCCAGTATTCTAAGAAGTTACTACAGAATTACACACGGTTTAGGTAAGACAAAAAACCTTTGGTTTGGCTAATAAAATCCTCTGTGATCAAAACACTCTGGAAAACTCAGCTTTGAGATTTACTCTCCCTCCATCCTGTGTTTTTGAAGTCCAGATCTAGGTCCTGCTATAGTCAAGGTCTCTCAATCACCTGCTTTGTCTGGCTGCAGAAGGAGAAGTAGCTGAGTGAGATAGTTTTCTCACAAAATTTTGACAGAAGTTTAAAAAATTAAAATATCAGATGCCAAGAGACTTCCAGTCCATCTGCCAGAGCAAAGACTGGAACGAGTTTAAATGAGGACCTAAACTTTTGGAAGATGATGTGAGCAGAAGTATTTCTCTTTAGAATCTTCCTGTCACCACTCAAAATTCAGTAAAATTCACAAAGTTTTTCTGCAGCTCAAGAGCACTTGCCTAGCATTTTGAGCTATAAAGTGACAAAGAAATAGAAGTTAAATTTTTTAAGATGCTTTTTGCACTCAAAAAAAATGGAACAGATTTTTTCTAGAAGAGTAGACTTTCATTTCTCAATAGCTCACACCTCTTCATTTGATGAACACTAAATATGCCAACTTGATTGGAGTGACTACAAAACCTTTAGAACTATTTGTACGGACTCAGACTGAATCGATACAATTACCCCATCTCTTTTTAATAAAAGAGTCAAGTTCTGTGAATTATTTTAAGAAGAGTCAGCAGGACAAGCCAATTGGTTTTGTCTGCACTTGAACAGTTGGACTGACAGAAAGGTAAGGAAGGTCATTATTTGATTTACTTATGGAGAATATTAGACCACAAAGAACTGGTAAACTTATTTCATCTAATAAACCACTAGAGGTAACAACTCACAGTTTCTGTCATTATACTGGCTTCTATCCAAAAGTAGAAATAGCAGCACCAACAATTCTGTGGGTAGGTTACTTTATAGCTAAGAAAGAAGAAATCCCGTCTTTCTAATCCAAAGGGCTGCATTAGTGGAAGGGTCATACAAAAAAGAGTTCTGTTGAGTTCAGACACGCTCTTACCTTAATAGAACAGAAACTTCTCTTTATGTCTCTTCAGCAGTATTATGTGCTCTCCAACTGGAAAGAATAAGAATGAATAAAATTAGACCTTGCCTATACTTGCAATTATTTGGGGACAGGTATGCTACAGCAATAAAAACCAGGCCAGAGGCAGAGGTAGCAATTCAACAAGGAAGAAGTTTCCACGCACACAAGAGGAAAGAAAACCCAGATCTTAAAATGTATGTGTGCAAATTCATTCATTGTCTCTTGGGTATTCATAACAGTTTAGAAGTGAAATGCAGTTTATGAGCATGAAGTATTCTCATGGTTGGTTTAAACTATTGTAAATTGCACTGCATTTACCCCTTATAACTACTACTTAAAAACAATTATGACCTAGAAGTAAATGCTTTTACTTGAAAAGTTACTTTTTATGGCAGGCACTATACCTTTATCATTCGTCTCAAAGTTTCAGGAATAGATTACAGAAAAGGCAGAACTAAATATTTTGCCCATGGAAAGATTTCAAGTATGCAAGTTGCTTCCCAGATATGCCATGTTCTTTAAAATGGTACAACTTTTGCATACAAATCAAAACAAACACCCAGAAGTGAACAGGGATCGAGCAGCACAGCAGAGAAGCAGACACCCAGAAGCAGACAAGATCTGGAAGTTTTATAGCATGCACATTTCCTAGCTTTAGATATGAAAATAAAAATAAAAAAAAGAAAAAGAAAAAAAAGAAATAAAGACTTAGTGTTTAAAACTACAACTTAACTATGCTAAAAAGTCAACTTTTAAATGGATTACTCAAAAATAGTTTTAGCACTAAGGAAAACACATTGATGAAACTCAATGGGAGAAAAATAGGATTTTTCTAGGTAGACAAACTCTGCAGTGATCAGTCAATCTAACAAAGTAGCAGATTTGGTTTGGGGGACTTATGTTTAACAGTTATGATTATGGAACTGTATCAGTGATGAATATTCCATGTTGTGAATACAATGGTATTGTATTTTTAAACTACTGTATAATTCCTTGGCATACCGTGATGATTTTTCCAGCTATTCACCTGTTTTACAATTCAGCAGGAGATATATGCTTAATTATACTCATCGTTAGTGCTATTCTGAGCAACTTACTCACTGATTTATGGTATGTGCTCTCTATAGTGCTAAATATCTTTATGTGCCCTGCATATATCTCTTGCTTAAAAAAATAAAGAATTGAAGAAGAAAAAAAATAAAGAATTGAAGAACAGTTTCAGAAATTAGGTTCAGCCCATAAATTTCACACACCTATATATTCCTTATTCCTCACCCTCAAGGCAGGTAAAGGAGATGCCAATGCCTTGTATCACGTCTCAACAAACCAGAAACAACGAGAAAGATTTTTAAAAGGCAAGTAAAGAAGTGACTCATGCCTTTGGCAGGCCAAAATTTTTCAGTAGCTCTCATAATTCTGCATGTTTGCCCTCAGTCTCTCTCAATGAAGAGCTCTCAAGCTGTCCATTGCATCTGCTTTCACAAGGCCAAATGATGAAAAAGGAGGCACTTCATCAAACAGGCTTTAGGTACTAAGCCAAAATAAATATAAGTTCACATGCTCTAAGACTGTTTGGATCTCTGCCTTTCATTGCTGGAAAGGTTAAGGGCTTTCCCCTCTTCTAGCCCCCTTCTTCCCAGAAAAGGGGACACTGACAATAAATCAGTATAATCCTGCGTTTCACCAAGGATTAGGTCTAATTTTTCCCTCTTCCCCAACAGCAAAGCAGAGGGAATAGAATTCTAAAGGCCCTTCTGGTGGTACCTTCCTTCTTCTCCATGCCCTTCTCAGCAACAGATGGGCTGCTCAGCTGGGTTACTGCCCTTGCTCTCTATTATTTTCTTTTCTTACCCCTGAAAAGCAGCTGGAAGTTAAGTATAGGGAAGAAGAAATGCACTCTTGGTAAAAGTTCAAAGGAAATAACACTCTCTTTTTCTCATAATTATACCCATTCTAATGGATTAAAGCAGGTGCCACTGCAATACACCACTCATTCCCCTGTAGGCTTTCCATCTAAAGTATTATTGGTACCTTCCAAAAAAAAAAGAAAAAGAAAAAAAAAAGAAAAAAAGCCCCAACCCACTTAATTCTCTAAATGACTTTTTCAATTTCTGGGCATTTAGCCCAACCAGTCCTTAGTGCTATTGTAAGGCAAGTAATAAATAATTATTCCCTCTCCACTGACTAAGAAAATGATTGTTCCCATTTCATAGTTAAAAAAAATTTGAAAAAAAAAAAAAAAATTTACTTCCCAGATTCCCCAGGAAGTCTCCTTGAACCTGTTGAGTGCCAGTCACAGCCACAAGATCTGCTCTTTTTAAGGCATCAGGTGACTTTCCCAATTTCTTCAGAAATAGGGCATGCTACAGAGGGAAGCCACTGGAGAAAACAGGGCAAGTTTCTGGATGAGACTGTTCCTAGGTGCTCTCTAGCTAGGCTAGCAAGCATAGGGAGGGCTTGCAAGTTTGCACATCTGATACCTGACACGGGGATGTCTCCAGGGAATTGGAAAGACAGGGGAGCAGAAGCACTGAGGAGCACGCCGTAACACATAAAGTAACACTTTATGTCGAGGTTCTGGACTGTAATAAGAAGCAGGTTTGGATCAACCCAAACCTTCTTCCTTGTAAAACTTCAGTCTAAGTTAACAGCTAACTCAGTTTCAAAGTACTGTGGGTATCTTGAGAGCTAGGAACCAGCACGAGAGAGCAGGTAAACCATAGCCAGAAGATAATGCTGAGAAGCAGCTGTTAGTCTGGAAGCAGAGCTAAAATACCCTTAAATAACACCCTTAAAAGGCACTTAGTATGTAGAAATTTCAAGTGAGGTTAAAAAAAAAAAATTAAATGGATCAGATTTAGCACTTAATGACTTGTATTTTTTTTTTTTTTATTGAAGTGCATTTTGGGTCCACCTCCTCGGTGGAAAATAAGAGACTAACAATACTGCCAGTGTGACATATCCCGCAGAGACAGAAAAGAACATGCTGGGAACAGCTTGTCTCAGCACATCATGTACAGTAGACAAGGTAACATTGCGCGCTACATCTGTGGCTTTGGCCATGTCTCCACCAACACGCACACTCCACAGGCTTTGTGCCTCTCTCCTCCAGACAGCATTCACTGAATTGTATATATTACCTATATCAACCTGGTACCTGCAACGCAAGCAATAACCCATAGTGTCATTGAAATGCTGCTGCCAAGCTGAGAATGGCAGAAAGCCACACCACCCTCCCAACCTGCTCCTACCCACCTGTGCCAGATGCATTAAGTGTCCCAATGCATTTCTATTTCCAGCGCCATCACCAAACTTGGCGAGCAACGAGCACTCTCCACAACCCTGACCCGCTTGCCCACCTCCCTTGCAAGACAGAGGCAAGGAATACAAAATCACAGACACGGAGCATTTTGAGTAAGAGCTTAATGGAAGTTACCAAGGGATGTGAATCCGACTTTAACAAAAAGACATGTACCAATGAGTTCGAGTCCAATTCCCAGAATGATATTATCTGTGTAGTGCTAATTCTTTATTATTCAAAAGATTGCTAACTGCTGATATCTACACAAATGTGTTCATGCTTCATTCATTCCAAGTCAATAATAATGGATTCTTACTATTGATTATACATGAGCCTTTTTGTCCCATCATAATGAAATTTTAATGTTGATGGTCCCCAAACTATTATTTCAACCTAATAACAGTGAGACTTGACAATTACCTCGCTCTGTGAATTGCAGATAGAACTAATAAGGTCATCCTTAATAACTTTTTGTTTACCTGACATTTGGTAATTTTATAGTTATTATGTATTATTTTAAAGTCAGAGGAGTGTTTTGCAAAGAAACCTTGTCTCCCTATGGAATAAAATACCATTCTGCCAGCAGGAAGCCTTTCCCTTGCCTGCTCCCTGACCAGAGGTGCGTTACCTGAGCCCCTCAGCCCACGGGAGAGAAGCACATCTCCATGGCTGCAGCTCAAAAACATAATTACAGAAGGGAAAAAAGGGGCAAGAATCTTTAAACCCGGAGGGAGGGGAGGGGGAAGGAAAAAAGTCTGTATGGTAAATCTTAGTTTAACACCCGACAAGGACAGGATGGCTAGTGACACGGTGTTAGCCTGGTTCAGTGACCCAGAGTGCGTTTCCATCTCTGCGCATAGAGAATTGTTGTGGGGCTGTCCTCAGGTTTCTCCCCTTTCTGGCCAGCAGCAGCCCCACAGTGCAGGGATAAATGAGCGCCTCCTTCACCACCAGACCACAGCCAAGGAGAAGTAGCTTTGGTTCCCAAACTGATTCCCATTACCTGGCATTGCTTGCCACCTGGCCTGTCACCTCACTCCATTCCCGTCATGTTAGCAGGGAGTCCCTGTTACTACAGTCCACTGCCATGAGATTCCCCTCTCACAGCAGTGGGATGGCCCTGACACCCAGCCTACACTTAGGCAAAGAGCACACTTTTCTTTCCCAACCTGAGCTGTTTCCAGCGCTTTTGATCCTTTCCTGAAGGGCTGCAGAAGCACTGTCAGTCACACGCCAAGCAGGGTGCTCTCCCATGAGGCACTGACGCACAGTGCCTCTCCGTGGAACCTTCCAGAGCCAGCAGTGTCTGGGGCAGGGCAGGCTCCCCTCAGGCAGCTGAGAAAACAACCGCCCAGCCGAAAAACTGGGCTTCCACCCAAAAAAGGCAGAGTGACAAACAGTGGTTGGGGGGCTACACACAGTGAGGGAAAAAGCTTTAAACTGAGAGACCACCTCAAGGGTTGAGCAGCAACACCAAGCTAGCCAAATGGCTGCCAGCCTCTGGGGAGAAAACAGGAAGAGAAGCAGCAGCTTCAGGAAGGCTCCCAGTCCGGCCAGGCACGTAAGTACAAAGCAAGCAAACAAATGGGATCTGAACTGTTATTAGCGTAAATATCCAAGTAAGCATACTCAATGTTATTAGGTTATTATGAGCACTTTGACAATCTGAGCTTAAATACCTTCCTAGGACTGGGTTTCCACACATCACCCACCTCTCAGACACACATCCGCAATGTGTGGTTTTGCTACAAAACACTTGTGGGTATGGACCTGCCTGTGCAGCAAGGAAAAACAAAGCCCTTAAGGGTCTTTCAGTTTAGGAAAGAAGATCTGTCTTCACTTTTCTGCTTGTTCTGGTCCTATGCTGGGGGTAGGTTGGCTAAATCAAGGAATGTTGTTATAAAATCATTTCAGGAGCGGCAAGGGATCCTGGTGAGAAAGCTGGAGAGCCTTGCAAGGTACTTGTGTGGGATTCCCTGATTTCAGATGTTTTCCAAGACTTTCTTGGAGGAGACATCCGTGCCTGCTGTCTTCACCATGGCACTGGCACAATTGCCTGGCATTACTCTATTGCTCAACATTGATGGGGCACAAGGAATCATTAACAAACACTTAAGAAATGGCATTGCTGCAGCAGAAGACAGGAGAAAAAAAAAAAGCTGTAGTAACCATCTAAAAGATATCCCATAGCCAAAATAACTTTTTTTCTTTTTTGTCCAGTCTCATGCACACATATTTTCTTGGTTAAATAGCTTTTTTTTTAGTATTATGAAGAACCCAGATATAACAACAGTACAAATGCTGGGAATAGCTATTTGCAATTGTTATAATTGCTTCAATCACTGCATTCCCCAGACATACTGAAATAGTTAGGGTTTGGTTTAATGTAACATTCAGTCCAAGGCAGGCAAGTTCATACGGTTAAACAACGCATCACAGAAGGGGAAAGGCAAGTACCAAGTCTGTACCTAGGCTTTCTGAGCAGTATTAACCATGTCCACCTCTTCAACATATGGCACTGGTTGTATAAATGTTAAGGCATTTCCCTAAATTCTGTTTCTTCACTGCTTTATTTTCTAACTCCTCTCGCACATTACTTCTTTCATTACACTCTTTGAAACCTAGGCAGTAACCCAAGTGACAAAACTGTACCCATTCATTATACTCCAGAATTCCTTCTGAAGAAATTTTATGCTCTTCAGCTGAAGAGTATGCAGGTGCTACTTAGAATGGAAAAGAACATCCACGTATATCAATATGTCTAGTAGAAATCTACTTTTTTTGCTAATATAAATATTCTTTCCCACTTACCAGAGATGTGTTTAGCTTTCTTCAACAAACTTGAAGGCTTTACGAGGAGAACAACCTGATTTTATGATCAGCCTTGATTTTGTGGCAAGCCCCAGTCCTGCTATAGCAGTTGCAAAGCTGCTGCTGCTCAAGTGGAGCACTTGCCTTGCTAAGAAGGCAGCACAGAACCTTTGCGCTGAGTTTTCCAGGCATGCCAAGCAGAGATAAAATTACACAGGTAGCTTCCCAGGACAGAAATCCACACACATCTTACAAGTAAAGGACTGGAAAGAAAACTTGACTTCAGTTTCAATTCTTTCCTTTATTTTCTAACTCAGAGAAAGCTGTCCAAAACTCTTATTTTCAGGCTTGCTAGAGGCTAATTTTTTTTATTGTAGTTTTGTTTACAAACTTGCCTGAAGCTCTAGCATTCCTAAGACTGCTGACAAGAATTTTAAAGCACCATGACAGGATGCCGCACTGCTCAAAACCTCCCAGACTTGCCTCAAACTGAGATGAAGGTCTTGAACACAAGAGACATAACCTTTACATCCCCGTCTCTAATGCTGCTGCTACAGATCAGTACAACAAAAGTGCAATAAGCTTCCCAGGTATGGAAATTAGTGTTGTATTTCTGATTTTTGCCATCTCTCTCTACTTGTGCACAGCACAGGCTTTGCCACCTCTGCTCATGCTGCATTCTGGGAAGGGAGAGCAAGCAAAAATCTTCCAAAATGAACTTAAATCCCCCTGGTTTCCAAAGAAAGGAACGTGAGCTTTTTAAAAATAAATATTTAAAACCAAACAAAAAACCCAGATCCCCAAAAAAATAAAGCCACCACCCATCCCCCTAAAAAAAAAAACAACCATAAAACCCCAAACCAAACAGCCGTCAGAAATGTTACATTTGTTATAAAGCAGCACATCATATTCCCATATAAGGAATACTTTAGTTTTCATAAAACAGATATTTCACATATATTATACAGAGAACCTGGGATTAAAAGACCAGAAACTAGGGGTTTAAGTAGTGAAACACCCAATTAGAAAACTGCAAATGGCTTTGCACTGAACCTGGGGTAGCATATAGGGTAAAAGAAGAGTTATGAGCTGGAAGAGTAGAAAGTGTGGGGAGAAACCCCAAACCAAAACAAAGACTTTCAACTTCCTCAAGAAAATAAGTAGCTTTGTTGAGCTCAAAAGAGGGGAAATATCTGGATGGAGGTTTCTCAAAGTCTTCCTAAAATTAAAAATCGATCTTAATTTACAACCAAAAGTCTTAATCTGAAACAAAAAGTATTGAAAAGGAAAGTTAAGCCATTTTTTCTAGCATAATTTTCCCATATTTAAAAAATATTAACAAAACTAAGTAAGGTTTTTCAGCCCAGCTCTCACCGCAATCTGTGATGGCTGTAAGGTACACAAATCATAGCCAGGCCTTGCTATATTTTCACAGATAAAAGAATAACAGAAGTCCCTGTTGCCATATATTGGTTTCCAGATTTCTGAACCCTTTCTTTTCCTACATAATTTTCAAAATTTTGTAGCTGCAAGTTTAGTTTTCTGTTTTTAAAAGCTATTTGGGATAAATATTAGAGCTACCAGGAGTGTCATTTCATGCAAAAGTACATATACTGAGACCGTATTTATGATATTGAAGTGATCAATATGCTAAAAGTGAAAGCAGAGAGCTGGTTAATTATTACTGTTGACAGAGCAAATGGAAATAAGAAGGAAACACCACATTCAAACAATACCAATGCCATATAAGACAGAAAATCACTTCCAACAGCAACTAGCAGACAAAACATGCATGCGTAGAATGCCGCTTATAGAAACCAGAGCATACCACACCAAATCTACTCCAACTGTAATGAGAGTAAATTGCCTCAGAAGCAGTCTAATCAATAGCTCAGCTTTCCAACAAGCATACACTCTGTTAAAGCAGACTTCTTAGTAATAAATAGATGCTTAATGCATTGCATTAAGGGTAAATACAGCCACCTTAATAAACACACTTATTCCCTCTTTAAAGATAAAATGCATAATAAAAAACCCACACACATCTAAAACTCAGGAGAACAAGTTTCCACCACAGCAATTACACAAGGGGAAGTCCACTGCTGCTCTAATTAGAGAGTCCCTAATTAAGCGCTCACACATTCCTGCGTCAAATTAACTTAATTTGCTTCTCCCAAAAGCTGCCCAAAGTTTCATCTATGTGAAAAAAAATTTGCATTACTGATTACACAGGGTTTGCAAAATTTACAAAATTATCTTAGACACTGATAGAAGTGCAATCTGCTGGAGAGATGCATCTTCTGAATGCTTTGCAACGTCTCTCCTAACAAGCTCCAAACCCTGGAATAGCTTCATACTCGTTTGAACATCCACAATTCACAGCTCCTATAAAGAAGCAAAATTGATGCACCTCCTGCTTTTTCAGGGAAATGTACATGCTCATGTGCCTCTTATGAGCCCAGCTTCTTAGTTTTTAAACCGTTGTGTTCCCCTATAACATCTGGAGGTCCCAGCACAACTTGTTACTGGTAAGTTTGAGAGAAGGATTAGGCACCCTCTCATTTTCTGGTTGTTTCTTTGAACTTCTGACCTTTCAGGACACCTCTGCTCCTGATTGTCCACCAGTGAGAAGTCAACTCTAACAATTCTCCCACACCCTTCTAAAACAGTTTGTGCTATCCTATCACAGCCCTCTCTCATGTCAACACCTCTAGCACTATTGAGACCCCTCAGGAGGAACAGCCTCTCAGCCATTATCAAAGTATATCAATTTTATGATATATAATAAATCCCAAGTTCTGCAGAAGTGCTATTTGTGCACAGTGCTCCTTCCAACTGCACTTAAAAACACCTCTCCTCGACCTTGAAATCAGAAGCACAAATAGTTCCACCTCAAACTGTTCCTGCATGGATGTTTCTTGGACCAGTATTTGCCTTGCACAGCAGAGCAAGCTTTTTGATCTCCCCTGGCGTACTGCCATGGTATGACAGCAACTACAGCAGAATAATTATTTTTCCTGTAATTTTTAGCCAGATTAAAAAATAAAAAAGAAAAATGCTTTCATCCAATAGACGGTATTGAGTTTTTTAAATGTAAAAACCAAAACCAAAGGAAAACTGCTGGTTTGGGCAAATTAGTTTATAAGAGATTATATTGAATTCAAAGACCTACATCTGCCCCTCAATCCTTAATAATTTGAGCTGAAATTTGTGCTACAATGGCATATCGTATTTCTTAATGTGCCGAAGATCTTTTCGAACTCATCACCTGTATCATGTCACTCAGTTGCTTCATTTTGGTTACTTTTGCTTTGGAAAAAAAAAATATCTGCAGCTGCACTGCACTGACCTCTGAAGTACAACAGAAATGTTAAATATTCCCATTAATTATTAAAATCCTCACTTCTCCTGCTGGCCCACAGGAACATACCAACATCTGTAGGATTCCCACCCAAAGCTGCCTTGGTGGTCGGTTTAGAGACAAGTCTGGTCAGTCCTTGGCAAGAGTTAAACCAAACACTCCACAGCAATTGCCTGTCAAAGGTAAGGCACATGCTTATGACAGTTGATGAAAGAGCTTGAAAAGGGATTAGTGACTTCATTCCATATCCAGTTCAGGTGTAGCTTCCTCAGACAACTATTCTCTTATGTACTTGAAGTGATAGTTTGTCACTCAAAGCCCTCTTGGATTTGGTCTTCTGTATTTCTAGGACTTGGTGGCCTTTTTAGGACTAAATCAAAACAAGACTTTTGTGTTGCAATCTAAGTAACTACTGCATCTGCTTTCTATCAGATCTTCTAATTATCCACTCTGTTGGAGAACAAATTAAAAAATATTAACGCTAGGGATTAACAACACTGAGAAATTCAGACAGTATTGGAAGTAAGAGAAAAATCTTCTCAACTTCCAGCTATCCTTCTGAAGTGTGGTTCCAGCAGATTGCAGGTTTTGGCCTCACAGCAAGGTTGTCCATTGATTTACTTTGCAGTTGACCTATTACACTGTATTTTACTTATTTACATAACTCTTTTGAGCAAAGGATTGGGAAAGGATAACAGAAGGACATAGCAATAAAACAAAGTATAACAATTAGCAATGACAAAAACTCAGCCAGCTCTATTGGCCTTGAGGGAGAAGAAAATATTAGGCTGGCATGAAAAGGCATCAAATCTATGTATGAAATGCTTTTAAGAAGTTGAGATAAAAGAAGCATTAAAACAAGACATCAAGGTGCAAAGAGCAACAAATTAACAAAGAAGGAAGATCCAAAGTACTGGGTTGAAAAGAAAAAGTGTGGCATGCAATTTATACGTAGCATTTAGAGAGATTTGACAAAAGAATAATAAAAGAAAGGACCCGGTGGGAAAAATAAGAAAAAATGTTTCAGTCTGGGCAATTGGTTAGATAGACAAGTCAGAATTTGTCATTAAGATATAAAGATTAAAATGAAAGAATGTCTCAGGCCCACACAACAGACTGGGATGTTCAGTTCCTAGATCTGCTAGAGACCTGCGTGACCTTGATCAAATCACACTCTGACACTCATTACTGTCTTGCAAAATGGAGATGGTAGTACTGCCTTTCTAATTTACCTTTAAAACATAATACAGCTGTCGACATGCATCCACCTACTATCACAGCAGCAGCTGTTGTGCAGGCCTCATTTTAGGTGGGACATTTTTGGAGCAAACACTCAGTAACATCTAGACAGTGAGAAGAAATCTGACATATGCCTAGGTAGAGGGAACACTAGATACATAGCCTAAAGATGGCTGGGGAAAAGAAAGAAATGGGGGATGTGAATGACACAATGGAAATAATATTAATTTGCAGAAAAGAAAAAAAAAAGGCACTTCCCTCCCTAAAGCAAGCAACAGAGCCATCTACCAGCTAATGAAGAGAGTTGTTGTGTGACATTCACTCCAAGTGAACTTTTACCAAACTTTTCTTTCTTTGGAAGCTACTTTTAGATGATGCAAGGGTTGACTGCCGTGTTTTATTTATACTGAGACATAACCTTACCAGGAACTGACAGATAACAGAGCTGCATATGTTCATCCCTTTGCTCCTAAGCACTAGTCTCCAAAGTTTAAAGATCCTCCTTTCCCTTTCACAGGTATATCCCTCAATTCAACAAGCAGATTTGCTGTTTTAGTGTCTTTTGTGAACTTGCTAAAGCACATTCTTTAGATTTGGACAAATCCACCTCCACTCAGCACACCATTAACATAGCCCTCCTTGCTGTTAAGCCTTGCTAGCTATTAAAGAAGATACTAAGAAAAAGAAATCACTAAGGTGGCTCAGGAAGAACAGGTATCAAGCTGCCTGTATTACTCCCAAACTGGCTGACAGTGTTATTTGCCGGCACAAACTATCTCTGAGTAGTTCTGCACATCTGCAATTTTTACTACCCACTTCTCTCCCCAGCCCCTTCATCCTTATTCCCATTAGGAATAGCCCAGATTCTTTAATTGACAAGAGACTGCCCACAGTTTGACATTTTTATGTTAAACTAACAGTCACATTACTTTTCCATTTTTAAAAGGTACTATTCTTGATCAGTGCCAACACATATATTATCGAGTGCCTTTCAAAGATGGCATTTAAATATTGCTAATGGAATTTCTTTGTAATCAGTCCCAGAGAGTTTAACTCTATTGCACAGCAAAGCCTTCTGAGCATCTGCCATCGACTCAAATAAGAGAAGATTCATAACTAACTCTCACTTCAGGTTTTGTAAACATGATAAAACAAGAAAGTGACTTTTCAAAAGAAAGCTTGTGAGTAGTGCACTGGTAAATCTCATCTGGAGATGAGCAGTGTATGAAGAACCTCTGAAGCTTTTTCTGAGCATGGCAATTAAAATAACAATTATGCAAGGAACTCAAAACCATTTGGATTTCTTCTCTGTTGTCAGGCTCTTTCCTTTGTTGGCAGAGATAACTCTACTATTAACCTTGCAACAGATGTATACTGCAGCACTAACGAAAGTGGGTTTCAGGCTTATATTCTTTTCCTTTTACTTTTCAAAAATAATCTTATTATTATCCACTCTTGAAGTGAACACATTATTGAAATAAACTTTGGACAAGGACAGGTTGGTGGGGTTTATTGTAGAAAAGAGTCAACCAGCTGCTTTTAATCTGCTTTAACTCGAGAAGAGATGAATATAATTTAAAAAAACTTCAAGAACCTATTACAAGAACAAAATAGGAAACCACTGGCTTTGTTTGGGGTAATACTACACCGGTCACAGACCAGCGTAGCACAGTTGCCTGTACCCTCTGCAAGGCAGGGGCTTCACCATTACACTAGTTAATTCTTTCATACGTTTCTCAGCCTAGCACAGCTCCCTTGATAAATACTGATGAATTGGACCCTCTCTCCATCTGTGCAACAGATAGTAAATCTGCTGTCAGTGCAAAATGCAAGTTTTAAATCCAGGGCCAATTTATACACTGATTTTTTTCAATAATAGTGTATGAAAGTCAAATTACCTTACAACAAAGTTCCCATGCTGAGGTTACTAGAACTATCAGCATAACTTGTAACTGAAAGCTGAACCTCACGCTGCATAAAGCATGTCCTGACAAACCAAATGAGCTGTCCCCACCCATGGCCCACACTATCTACACTAGTGAAAGGAGAGGAAACTCATTTTTACTATTAGGAAATTTACAATGCCTTGTAAGCTGTGCTAGCCTGACAACACCCAGGTTTTGGGAAAAGGTATCCCATCTAACCCATGTGTGTTTGGTTTTTGTATTTGTTTTTTGGTTTGTTTTTTTTTTCATCTAAACTAATGTCCCATCCACTTTTTCTTTTCTAACATCATGGACTCAGTAGCTTGCTGTGGGGTCCACAGGCCAAAACATCCTTAAGAAAATTATTGCCTCTTGGCTTCATCAAAAATGAAAATCAAAGAATTATTCAAGTCAGAAGGAACCTTAGAAAATAATCTGGGCCAAATCCCCCCATTTCTCAAAACAAAGCCAAATTTGATGTGCATTTAATGATCACTATAAATGTAAAAATGCATTTCCTGATTTTTTCTCATGACTCCTTAAGGAAAGTAAGTAATCTTTTTCAGTTTCATGTGCAGTATTTATCCTTTGTGCTTTTTTCATGGCTCAGTTCATTCACTTTCTGACTTACCTGATACTTAGAGTGGGAACTGATCACTAGGAATAATCCCTTCCTAAACACACACAATAGCATGCAGCACCTGATGAGCCACAGTGCCTCTGTGATACTTTTACAACTATCATTTTTCTCCTCATCACTACAGCCACATCTCACTGCTTTCAATATTGTCCTGTTTTATTCTACAGGATCCTGCAGCTTATGCTTTACAAAGATAACATGAGCCAGTGGCAACACTGCCTATAATCTCCTTGTACATGACAGTAGTGCTTATCAAGTCACAATCCGGATAGCCAAACAGGTCAGACTTCAGAGGCAGCCAGCAGATACATAACACTTGATTTCACAAAGGCGGTGTTACCTCTGTATCACATGAACTTTGAATTCACTGCATTCCCGTTCTCATGTGTCCATGACTCAGTCAACTAACCATGTCTTCTAAAGATTTCACAAGCACAAGTGAAGTCAGCCTTTTCCTTTAGCCAGTGGCTTTTGGTGTTGTACATTCCAGATAGGAAAACTTGCAGGAGTAGCTAAAAAGTAAACCATGAATCATCATAAACCCATTCTCCAGATGAACATAGCCCTCTCCAAGATCATCTCATGTTGGAAGCATCCACACTTCTTAAGACTTAAAGAACATCTTACAAATTTCATTGAAGCGTTCTGTCCTAATCCAAGCCTTTGTCGAAGTAATTTCATTTTCATTCTGTGTCTCCCTCAGCAGAAGTAAATTTGCAGTAAAGAGCTATGAAAAACTACAAGTTGAAAGAACTTTTAAGTAACTAAGTAGTAACTAGGACTAGAGTTTTGATATGCCATTTTAGCTAAAAATACAGTAGCAGAGATAACATGCAAACAATGCCTGAGAAAGAGGCAAAAGACTTCAGAGAATGCAGGGAGCTGATGCTTTTCTGATGTACATCAAGTTACAGATGTATGAAAATTATATATGTAAAAAAAAAGCTAACCACAAACACACAAACGACAACAAAAACACAGTTACATATTTTTCTACCATATTTGATTATTTTCAAGTTCTTAAAGCTTTCCTAAAAACACTATCCATATGACTGAATAATCAGAAACTCTGATTCTTAGAAGTGTTTCTTCTCAATGATTTATCTATCAGGTTATTCCTGAGGTACAAACAAATTTGTTTTAAGGGATGTCGAGCACATCTGAATATCTTGGGTCAGCTGAAAACACAACCGTTATTAGCTTTATGTGCCACCCAAGAGAAAACAAGGAATCAACCTACAACAAATGCCGCTCGGGTGCATACAAACGCACCCCTTGCTGAAATACAGGAATGGCATTTCTTCTGCCATAGGGAATTACCTCAATTGCAGGAGGACAGAAAATTTTCCCAATAGCTAGAAGATAGAGCCTGACTGAAAACCCACAGAACCCCTAGTGACCACAGAAGTGTTAAGGACCTATAGCTAAACTGCTCCCCGGCTAGCACTGTCATATTAGTTCCAGAAATACTGCCAATATTGTGTCATTCCCACAGGAAAACTAATAGAAAGCTATTCAAAATGAGAATCCTTCCTTCAGGTGGGGAGGTATTTCTTCAATCTCTGGGTTAATTGCATCTTGGCTGTGACCTGGAGCACCCTTGTTATTTAAGTCTACAGCCTCCCAGGAGCATTGAAATCATGCTAAGTTATGGTGCATTTATGCTGTGGAAAATGACTGCTAGATGCTAGAGTTGAAACTATTGTGCTCTTATTTGTGACATAAAGAGCACTTGAAAACAAGTTTCTCTTTTCCAAGCACAGAAAGCTCACTGACTCATTTCAGCACTTTTCCTCCCCTCACAATTTTCCCTGAGTTGCAAGGCACTCCAACCACTTAGCACCAGAAGTCATGATTTCCTGCTTTTAACAATAACTTTGAAAGAATAGTTCCTAGAGCCAGGGGCCACATCCTGCTCTGTTACATCCAGAGATTGCTGAACTTGCATCAAGTCTCTTCAGCTGCACTTGCAAAACTGAGTGCAGAATCTATACTTGGAGGGACTAAGCAGCTCTGTGTAATGGGCTGCCCATGCTTTAATTATTGTTAATAATTCTTTATTGATTCTTTTACTGATATTAGCCATCAGCAGGGACATCACAGTATGAATGGTGAAGGGGAAAAGTAATGGAAATTAAATGATAGTCTGCAACCAGGCAAAGAGAGACCTGCACTGACATTATACTTTGGAGTCTGTGAAAGCTTGTGGCCAAAACCAAGAAATATCTTTTGACTTGCACATTGCATAACTTAATGAAAAAACAAGGTGATACTTTTTCCTTCTGTTTCTACTGAGCTAACCTTCCTCCACTTTTCATCATTTACAGGTCTGAGTAAACAATCTAAGCTCAGACATTTCCTCACATCTATTCAGAGAGCTCCCTATACTCTTCAGCATTTTAATATTTGATTTCAAAAAATGTGTCTAGCCCATCTGATTGCAAAGCTAGTCTCACAGCTTTAAACCAATACTCAGCCATCTCACTGAGTCTGCCAGCAGAGCCCAGCAAAACAATCCTATCTAGCAAGTTGCTCTGCTCTCCCAGTCAGCCTGACGCAAGGTAGGGTGTTAATGTCAAAACCTAATTGCCACCACTTACAGTAGCCATAACCGAAAAGCACATAATCCCCTGCAAGTACTGCCAAGCCAGCAGGTTCGCACTGTGCCAAACAGCGCACTGAAATGGACCTTCCCTGTCATGCTCACAGTACATGGGGCCTGTAGGAACCAGCCCCACACTCCGCAGTGATATCTGCTTTATATGCTAATGCTGTCAAAACAGCAGACTGGGAGAGGAGCTGTCGTCTGAGTTCTAACTACAGGCACCCTCTAGAAAGGCAGTTTAAGTAAGAACAAAAAGACACAATACTGTAAACCTTGCTGGTTGCCAGCTCAGTGAACCAAAGCAAATCTATGTCATAGTAATTATATGCACACTGTAAATCTAGGCAATAGCTCTTCAGGTGGTATAAATTGGCATTAGCTCATTACAATCAAGGAAGCCTTATTGATTTACGTGAGCTAAGGCTATCAGTTTTTTTTCTATCAGTTACCAACATAAAGCTACCTCCAGACCCGAATCGACCCACAGACAGTAGTACACTTCTGGAATGTCTATAATTTCTCTTCACAGTGTAATTTTTATTACTAAGAGCTGAAAGTTTGGTGCACAGAATTCAATTTGTGATGACTAAAATCTCTGCTAGGAACAAGTGGCCGTAACTTCAGGTCTCCTCACAACACCAGTCTTAATTGCAACAGCAAATTGCATGATTTCAGGCAAGCCTGTATCAATGTTTTTTGATTTAAATGTTGATTTTTCAGGAATCTGAAACATGTCCATAAGTTTTCCTTGACAGTGGAGCTTTGTTTGTAAGCCCAAAGCAGGCATTTTGCTTACTTGTTTTGAGAAAACAATGGCTTTCACTTGTTCCTATCCAAGCAGGCAGTAATTCATCAGAAACTTTCTATTTGCTTCTCTATGGATTAAGAGCAGCTGAGACCTGGAAAAAAGTCATGTGGACACTGAGTACTCCATATTCCAAGTCTAAACTATTAAGTTACTGGAACTTAAAGCATGCCAATGGTAACTGAACAATACATCTTCCAAGTCAAAATTTCACCAGGCTAAGCTCATGAGCCAGAGGTAGTTTTCCAATACTTCAAGTAGCATGTTAGATATGAAACTTTTCTGGGTAGCTCACTTACTGCATACACAGAACTTTTGCATGTACCAACAGATTATTTTCTCTCCTAAAAATACATCGCGAAATATTCACTTTAAATATGTACACTACCAGACTGTGTACATGTACCCAGGGCAGAAGACATCCCTCTACTTTAGTGTGCCCTGCTAATCACACACCATCTGGTAATATATTATGTATTCAAAGATACACATAATATATCAAAACACATACTGTAGGCATATTATGGTGTGAAGAAAGAAGGAATATCTCAGATGTATTCACACAAGTGTAAATAACTTCTCATCCAAGAGAGCAGAACAGCTTTAAAGTACAGTGACATTTTGAAAGATCTGCATTATATGTAGAAAGGAGATTATTTTTTTAAATGAGTCTGAGCACTCAGTGATGCATTAATTAAACACTTCATCTGATACTCATAAAAGTAATTGGAAAGACCTGCTGACTTCACCCATCTCTGAATCGGGCCCAGTAGCATATTAACTGAGGGCACTTTTACATCTGCAGCAAGCCAAAATTAATTCTCAGGAGAGTAAATCATGGTTTCATGTGTTAAATACTGATCTGCAGTTGATTGTACTTCTTGAAAGATCTCAGTTAAAAAGCATGCATTTCAAAGCTACTAAATACCTGATGTTCTAACACTTAGAAACACAAAAACTTTATTATATTGGTAAATTTCAGCTACATGTAGAAGCATAAAGTGGTCTCTTGAAAAATGTAGATGTTAAATTATTTCCATCCGTAGCTAAAACATGAAAAGCCATATCAGTTGCTCTATTTCTCTTAAAAACAATCAAAAACCTCACAACAAAACTACAACAACAAAACCCCTCAGCTGTGATTGTTTTAAAATCTGTGGCATTTAAACTGTTCTGCAGTAAATACTTATAACTCCCATCTCCTTCGAGATTCTCTGTTGGACAGACACACTCCAACACTTTCTTCCACTGCTGTACCTTCTGCTGATCCCATCAGATATTCATCAATATGCAGGGGACAGTATTTATTCAGCTGTGTACAATTTTGTTTTCAATTGCATTTTCATTGCCACTTGTATCATTTCTCATTCAAAGAGAAGAATGTTTAATGCTTACATATAAATACAACAACTTACAGAAGTCACATAGGATTCCATTAGCACAAGAAAACCCAATCCTTCAAACAGCTTCCTTTAAGTGAAGTAGAGCAACTGATGCCAGGGTGAGCAACTCCATGAACACCTGTGGAGAAGAAGAAATGAGCAACTTCCCACTGAAATCTTGGACGTCAGGTTTGCTTTTCCTCTGACACTGCAGATTGCTCAGGAGTTCATTAGCACAGATAACAAAACAAGATCCCCAAAGAAAACACATGTACTTCTGTAAGGGTGACAGAAATAGTGTTGTGACAGAGACAACAACATTAAGTTCCAGCCACAAAAATTCGTATGCAAGAAAACATGTGCAGCACACTGCAAAACTTTATTTTCCAGGCATTCACTTTTAACTGTCCTACTGGGAGACAGAATTTTTAGAAACAAACCAGCCCATGTTTGCAGATGAGATTAGCGATGCCTAACCTAGTTTTTAAGTGACCTTTTTAGGACAGTGTAGATAGGGCTGATTTTTGGCAGGGTCTGAGCAGTCCCCAGATCTCAGTCCATTTTCAGGTTTCTCACACTGGACTTCAAGCATCTTAAATCACTGTCTCTTCAAACAATATATGCCTATTCCTTTTGCACTGCAGCTTATTACTTACAGCAGAGTTAACCCATTTCATCTTCACACCAGCAGTCCATGCAAATGCTGTCTGCAATTCCAACATCCAGGGTTAGGGATCGTTGATTAAACCTGCACAATACTGTTGTAAAGGAGACAAGGAAAAAAAACCAAACCAACAAAACAGAGCAGATCAAACAGGGCAGCCACACTGCTTTATTTTGGTGACATGGTGGACTGATACAATATTTGTACCCAGGTTATTCCTTTTTCATAGGTTCAATTTTAGATACATTTTGGTTTAGAGCAAGTTTTATTAACTGATGAATCCTCAAAGAGACATAACTGGTGTGTATTACACCTTTGAGGAAGGCATTGCAATGTTCGTTTCCTTGTCTCCCTGCCCCATCCCATCTGCCTTCTTACCTGTCCTCCATCTGCAGATTCAGTTGTTCAGAGATCAAATTTTGATTCCTATATATGCCACATTTCAGCATCTCTAACTACAAGCAAGACACTTCTACACTCTGCAGGTTGCTGGCTTCCTCAGTAATTACTGTTCTATCATTGTCCCTGAGGGAAGGAGTTAGAAAAAAAAAGGAAATCTGCTGTTGCCCCATTACCAGCTGTCTTCTGATATTACTGTAACTCCTGTCTCCCTCGAGGTATTCTTGCTACTGTTGACCCTGTATTTTCTGATATAATTTGTGATCTTTTTCATATCAAAAAGATCACAGACATGTATTTGTACGTACAGCTCACTCATCACTAACCCAGGTCTCTAACTTGTGCTCAGGCTGCCAGAATCTGAAGTCTGCTTCTAATCTCCAGACTCCTCTATCTGCTGCATTTCTTCCATAAATCTTTGCTAAAATAATTTTTCTGCAACTTTAGCTTTGCTGTCACCTTAAAGTCTTGAATGCAGTGAGCTCAGAGCATGCAACATCCTCCCTGGAGCACAGGGCAACTCAGATTCTCTTTTAATTCTGTTTCTTTCCTCAGCTCCATTCCTAATTCTCCACTCTTGGAAAGAAAACATTCACTACCTTTGAGCTAAGAAATACAATCCATTACTTTTTCATTTAAAAGTGCCATTTCCTGACTTTCAGTTTTCCATTATCCTCACAGCTCATTCTTAAAGGATTGCCACGGTGCTAGGATGGTGGAATCTGAAACCTGAAGATGGGACTGTCTTGGTAGCACTGCAAGACAGCAAGCATCAGTGTAGGAATGCCATGCAGGCTGTTTTACATAGGGAGCTTCATAAAAGCCTGGAGTTTTTTGTCTGTGTTCTACTCGAGGAAAAAATCAGACACAGGTATGTTCAATATCCTAAATGAAATCTACCCATAGCTAAGGTCAAGCAGTGTTTCAATCTCATCTCTGTACTGAGAATCAACATAGGCATCAAGTTCAACTTAAACTTTCTGCATCAGTGAACTTAAGTAGAGTGCAAGCCCTTGGCACAAGGGCAAGTTTTTGTCATTAACAAAATTAGAACATTGCATTAATTATTTCGAGAGGTCATTTTTCTTTGGATTATCCTGGCATGTAAACTTTAATGATCCTAGCTTGTGCTAATTATCTCTGGTCATCTTCTCTAGCCTTTCCTCACATGCCTCATCTGGATACTAGCCGTCTATTTTCACAACCACACACAGTTTTCCAAACTCTGCCTGCTGAGATACAGAGGTGAAGAAAAAAGGAATGAAACAAGGTTGTCTTTCACTAAGCATGTTGCACCAGGCATTCTGTTTCACCTTGCCGTCTCTTCATATTGCAGGTGTACTTTAACGTTGTGCCATACGTTTTTATATACATATATGAGAAAGAGTGTCTTCTCAGTGTGATCCAGCAGGAAGCCTGCTGACTGGCCAGAAGGCACTGTTTATTTTACTATTACTTCTACTGATGGACACAAAAGGCAGAGTCTTAATTAACCTTGCATTTAGGCCAATAGATATTATAATGCATTAAATCTGTTATGAAATATATTATTTACCACTACAAGGGGCTGGGAGTATAGCTAAAGAAAGCAAGAGGGGAATGCAGTGGTTTCTCTTCAAGCTACTTTACCCTTGCTTTTCTTGAAGTAATTTATTCTTTGTGATTATTTAAATTTGCAGCCTCTGAAAATGAAGCATATCTCCCAATTATGTGCTGTTCACAAATATGTGATTTGGTCACCTATGCTGTACAGAATTGTTCTTGCATCTTTTTTGACCAAATTGAACATTTCAGCAGACTATTACAAAATTATTTAAGACTGGGTTTTCAAACGTCTTTGAAGGGAATAAAGAGCCAGGTATCAACTGACCTCCAGCAAAAAGCAGTATCATTGTTCTTGTCCCTTTGGAAAAGAAATGAGCTGGGCCATAGTTAGCGTACTAGCATTCATGGAACCCTTCAATTTCTAAGCATTTTTTAGAGCTCCGCTGTCATATTCATAACTAACACAGGGCTCCCAAATCTTACTGGGCAATACAGTACTTTTATTCATTACTATGTTCTAAAATACATTATTTAAAAATCACCCAGATCCTACAGAGATGACAAATTGCATGCAGTGGTGCAATTCGTAAAGTAGGCCAGTATTCAAAAACAGAACAAGTAAGAGATTTACACTAGAGGGTTGTTTCAAGACTAAAGCTAAATACACTAGAGGGAAGAAGCTACATAAGTATTACTAAAAACTGAGAAAGACAAAGCTGATGAAAGCCCTGGATGTGGATGAGTCTGAAAATATCTCTGCATATGAGAAAAGGGATATAACTTACCATTCACAAAGAAGTAACAGCACCTATGTTTGCTGGCCAGTACTGTGTGACATCAAGAAATTGCCTGCCTATATATTCCACCTTCCATAGTGAAACCCTCATCTTGACCACAGCCTCTAGATGCTAAGATAATAACTAATATCTCTGAAAGGATTAGCATCAGGCTCATGATTTCTGTAGTATAAAGAAAACACATCATCCTATTCTAAGCTATGCGGCCTTCCTTCCTGTGAATGCTTTATATAATACTACTTCACAAGCTAGAAATATTTCGCAACTACAAGCTCCACTTTCTAAGAGCTAATTAAAGTCCTTCAGGACTGCAGAATGTCTAACAGTGAAGTGGCAATCATGGTGGTAAGAGGATCATGCCAAATGCTGATGTAGTAAGATACATACAGAAGTCTACCCATTTTTCTCAGCTGCAATACACAATCACTGCACATAAATTCTTTACGCAGTGCAGGCAGTATGAATTCAGTGCAGTTCTTTGAGAACTCAGACCCTTATCTGTATGCAAACTGCTTTTGTTCTGATTCTTTTTTCATGTTCTCCCTCTCTTCTTAATTAACAGAAAAGAGTTATGAATATTAAAGAAGAAATTAACAACAATGTAAATAATTTCTGGATGTTTGTAGATTCCAAATTTAGTTTTTAATTAACCCCCACTGGTTTCAAAAAGCTGTTTAAGATATCCTTTCAAAGTTTCCCTTATGCTTAAGAAAATTAAAAAGCAGTAAGGTAAGACTGTACAAAACAGCTGTTTGGCATTGCAGACACCAGCATCATGGGAGGATGTTATTCTGACATTATTTTCCTCCACTTAGCCTCCATTTAACAAGCAAAATTCAGGGGGTATGTCCAAACACAGGGTGTAATTATGTTAACACAAGTCCATCTTCTACAGAATTAAAATCATACAACTCTGATTCATAACAGATAAAATCAGAGCATAGGAAATGGTCAACTTCAGATGTTGGCTAAATCCCACATTGTAATAATTTGACTGCAGCTACTACCAGATGATTTTGAGGAAGAAGCTAAAAGAAAAGTCCTAATGTAGCCATTACCTTTTTATGGGTATGACCCTTTTGTCACTCAAGTCCTATGGCCTCAAAGATTTATTTTTGGATAATTATTCTCACAGCAAATATGTACATCCCAGCCAGCCACTTAAGCATCTAATCTTTACAGGCGATCTGACCAATCCATCCTCCTTCAACTCCTGTCAGCAATCAAGGTCACAGAGCAGGCTCTTCTGGATTGAAGGAAAGTAAATTCCTCACAAAGTTTTTAATGGGCCTATTTTTTCCAGTGTTTTGGCATTCATATAACCTGAAAGTATATGCCTTGAAGTGAATCACTACCACATAATACAGGCAAGCATCTGTATATCATACCAATAAGAGCAATTTTCCTGTCTTTTACACCTCTTGAAAAGATACAACAAAGGAAACATCCCCTACCATTGATCTGTGTGCAGCAAGCCCTGTTGAGTCAGTGGGAGCTCTGCATGTGAGACAACTCAAAGGCAGACGCTGCAAGAAATCTAGTTTTAAGATGCCTCAGGAAACCTTTAAATTGCACTTCCCAGTTCATGTAATGGGGTAGATCATCCTCTCCCTTGTGCATAACACCCATTAGCGTTAATTTGAGTTATCCATGTACACTGGGAGGAGAACACAGCCTGGTGCTGCTAAAGGAATTCCTCCGTTTCTCACCAACACCACTTATGCCCTCTGCTTCCTCACACAGCCGTTGTACACACATATACTGGGGAAATATTCCATGTTCTGCGCTCTGCCTGAAAGCTGCACAGCAAGTGGAAATTCTAATACAACAACCAAAGAGACACCTTCAGACCAACTGACAGATACTGATGGGTCTTGTTGCCTCTGCAACAACCGAGTGACAATATACCCACATAAAGAAGACATATAGAAAATGATATTACACTTGAAATACTATTTTTAGGTACAAATGTTGAGGTCTTATTTAGAAAATTCTTTGAAGGAAAACAAAACACAATACTTCTGAGTCATACAGGCACTTCTTCCATCAGGAGTCACACAACTGCATTTTATGACCCACAGAAAAGATTTATAAAAAGAAGGAAAATATATTTGTTTTACCCCATGTCTTGCTTTTAATATTTTTTTTAATTTTTAAGATTCCATTTCAGCCTAGATAATTATCCTAGGTTAGTCATATAGCATTATTAAAGCAGCATGCTCTTTAATAAGAAAGTGGATTAACTGCACAACTACCAACGTAGACACACAAATCAATATAAACTACTGCTAAAAATGAGGGTGGCGCTGTCATTCACACAGCTGGGACACCTATAGGTGCTCTGCCTCCACACCTGGAGAAGCAAAACACTTCAGGCAAGAAAGCAGCCAGGAGCTGAAGAGGTAGTACCTACACAGCTGAGCACACTGGAGTGTTTTTCCAGAGAAGGAACTGTGAGCGGAGTAAGAGCCCAGGAGCACATTTGGGAAATAAATATAACCAAGACTAAGCCCCTATAAGGAAAGTATCCAATAAGCAATACAAAACATCATGGCAAATATTCCTAGAGAGTTGCCACCCACACTGAACCTACCTCACTGCTTGTGAGGCAAGGCTGTGAGTTCATTTCCTCACCCTCAATCTGGAGAGGGCCACAGGGGAACAGGTTCCCATGGGAATCTACCTCCACCCGATATTTTGGGTGCACCAGAGGGATCCCAGCTACTTGATGACAAAAAGGAAGATCACCAGGCCTGGAAGAGGGCATCCTGCTATCTCCATCTATCATGTCGTTTAGCATCCTGACAGATGCCCTCTATCAATGCAAGAACACACCTTCTCTCACGTTGAAAAGCCTCAGCACAGCAAAATGGAACTCCTGAACAGAAGCACCACATCCCCAGTGGGTGCAAATCTTTGTAATTTTTATTGGGAATCACAGACAACAGACACAAGTCTGCTTCAGGAAAGCAACACAAGTCCTTTTCTGCCAGCACCAGCAGCTTGAGAAGAGAAGAGAGATCAGGCAGGTAATCTTCAATACAAATCACACCACCAGCTGCCCAATTCCGCTGGCTCCTAGTAGCAGGTGCTCAGCATAACAAAGCTAGCAATGGCCAGGTAACAGACACAAGCAAGGTAAGTCACCTTCCCACAAAAGCTGGTTTCATGCTAGCTAGGCCATTAGCAATCTTCAGTCCCTACACACTAGAAGTTAATCCTGCCTCAGGCAGCATTAACTTACACATTAGCTATTTAATGTAACATCGTAGTGCTGGAAAAAGAGTTATCTGGTACAAATATTTTCCCACGACTCCACTCACTTCCCCAGTTGTTACATTCCCTATTCTTTTTTGAAGAGATCTTTTATATGTATCTTTACCTTGGGAAGCTGCAATTATCATGGCAATATCCCACAGAGGTGTTTTTATCCTGTGAGTGGTAAACTTGGAGCCTGTTTTTATGGTATTTCCAACACCACTCAGTGGCGCAGAGGGAGAGAGCAGGATATGGCATACAGCCAAGGCTGCTGCTGACCAAGCAGCAAAAACTTTGAATAT
Source organism: Coracopsis vasa (assembly GCA_026283785.1). Lineage (NCBI taxonomy): Eukaryota > Metazoa > Chordata > Aves > Psittaciformes > Psittacidae > Coracopsis > Coracopsis vasa. The sequence continues at coordinate 3,204 of JANHGB010028640.1, read as the reverse complement.
TCCTATGAAAAGCCCTCCATTCAGTTTGCTATTAGCAGTGGGGTCACTGTAAAGGTGCGAGGTATTTGCAAATACATGCACACATCAAAGCATCCTGAATTTCAGGACAAGTGATGATTTATTAAAAAATGCATACTAAATGCTTAATTTATAAACTATTTATAACCCAGCAAGGGAACAGAAGCTGCACTGTTTTACTTACAGACTCTTCATGCACAAACTGCAAAACAAGTATTTTAAGAACAAGCTGGATTAATTTCCAACTCCTGAATCAAGCCAACTTCACTGGCTGTAGTTTTATGTGCACAAATTCTTCTGTGTTTATGAATATAAATCCTTCCGCCCCGATAAAAAAGAATAATAAAGAAGACAAAACCCAACCTATTTCTTAAAGATACTATGTTAAAATAGTTAAACCAACAGTCCTTTCAATTGCAGGTTTATATAACACTTACAGAAATATCACCGGAAAAAAAAAAGCATTTATACAAATTAATGCAAGAAAGTCACTAGAATAAGAAAGCCAAAATTGTTGTAAATAAGCTTCTGAAACAGTTTCACAGGAAAGTCACTAATGAAATCCTTGGAGACACCGAGCAATCTTTAGTTCAACAATTCAACCTCAGGGTTGTTTTTTTTTTCTTCACATTTTCAGATGTTCCCCAAGGTGCCTGTGCTCTGAAAATATCTTTATGGTAAGACAAGTTCAAATACAACTTAAAAGAAAATGTATTTGAAGCAATTTTGGTAGGGTGAAGTTGCCACCTTATTGTTCAGCAACATCCCTGACAGATCAACCACTAAAGAACCAAATGGGTGCTAGTCTGAAACAAAGCTGTATCTAAGTCAGGGTGCTAAATCTTCTTTTGGTTAAAACAAAAGGAAAAAAACACTATTTTGGTTCCCTTTTTTTTTTTTCCTTCCAGTAAATATGTCCTGACCAGATCCCTCCAGTTGTTGGAGGCTTGCAAAATCTTTTTTCCATGCAACCTAATCCCCACCTAAGCAGGGTACCCCCGTCCAAGCTTTATTCCCGTAAAAAACATGGCTGTCCTCCCCCAAGGCTGTTGATTTGCTGCTCCCCTCACTTCAGAACAAACAAAGCCCAAACTGGAGATACCAGAGGAGAATATGTCCACTAGACCACAGCACTAGAGCCAGATCCTTCCCACCATTACATGTCTGATTGCTCGGTCAACAAGGGTCTAAGTTACTTCATCAGCAAGACTGCCACCACTCCCCCCTCAGCAGATCATTGCACGCCCCGATCGACCTAGAGGACATGATTTCCCCTGTGTGCCTCTGTGATATTCTTTTTTAAACTTTGCCATTATGAGAGGATAGGTTGATATTTCAACAGAGAATAACAGAATTAAGCACCTAGCATAACTCTTAACTGTGATCTATGCACTGCTGAAAGGTAACAGTATACCAGAGGAAGACAAGTACAGTCCATCCATCGTGCAAAGTGCTCAGAGACTCCATTATCACCAGGATAATCTACTGCGCTTTTAGTTTAAGAGTAATGTCATGTGTTGATGCCTTGCAATTTGATGGGATTTCCGTTCATTAGTAGTAATAAAAGAACCACTTTTTATTCATTAAATTATTCTAAGTGACAGAAAAAGACCCTTTTTTAAGACAAGCATATGCACAGCTGCATTTTTTCTCATGCAGTTGGGATCACCCCTCTCAGCACATTAATATTGTATTAGAGGATGTAAATCGCTTTTTCATTCTTAATTGGTACTTAAAAATTTCTCTCTAGTGAAAATACTGATTGATTTGGTGTTTAAATGAACTTGTTCATTGCAACTACAAATATCCCGAATACTAAGTAGTTTAAAATAACTTGTCATAATAAAAAAAGTAGATTGACCATATCTAGAAAAAAGTGCTATTAAAATTCTAACTTCATAGCTATTTTGTAGCATCACTGAATAAATAACATTACGAAGGAAATCTGGAATAAACCTGCCATAATTGTATTCTATCTCTGTGTACTGCCAGATCTGAGGGGTCAATAATTATGAAACTGCTAGAGAAAATGATCAGGATATTAACGCTACTAAAATCATACTCATTATATTTGCTTTTTAATTTCTGAGTCTTTTTGTATTTCACGTCTGCAATATTTTATGAGTCCCTGGGCTCTGCAGGCTTTCAGCTATGCTGCCAGGCAATGCAAGCATTGC
>JANHGB010028635.1:0-41051 GCA_026283785.1 Coracopsis vasa | reverse complement strand
CCACCCACCCTTCCCCTTTATGTCACAGCACCATGACCTCTTTTCTCAGGTAAAAAATTGTAGGGGTGTCTAGTGGCTGCACCTTGAGTTTGAAAATACAGAGTTTTCCCCTATATCATTTCCTACTTCTTATTTAGGTGTACCAAGTGTTCCTAGTGACATGGTGCCAGGCTCTTGACATGATTAAAATACCTCACCTGTAAACCGTAGCATCAAGGTATCAATGTTTTAAGTGCCAATTTCCTGTTCCTCTAATTTTATATGTAGCAAACCTGACACTTTTCAGGATTTCAGTGCTGTACAGTGAGTGCTCAGATTTACACAGATTTTGGAGATAAATCCTTGATTCAGGGAGGAGAAGAGTTCATGGTACATTGGCTTAATTGTTTTTTTTGTGACAGATGTGTGGATTAGAATAGAAACTGGACTGTTAGCCTAAGTAGTATGGAGGTGTATTTGTGGATTGAGTGCAGGAAGGGTGGTCAGTGAGCCTTGTTAGATGCTTTTATCTTATGGCATGCTGAACACTTTCATGGATATTCCTATTGCATGTTTTGAAATCCATTTATTTATATTTTCCATCTCTGTTCTTGGGAGGTGACACAGTAACACACTACTTAGCCTGGATCAATAATCTGTAGGCATAACATACGAAAAGAATATTTTAATAAGGCCAGGAATTGGGGGTTTGTGTGGCATTTTTATAATTACAACACTGGTCTAGTAATGTGAAACTTCTTTCTACATTTCTTTCTAAGGCTGGCTTAGTTTTCTTTAGCTTATAACTTATTTTCATTGCTGGCTGAAGAAAGCAAATGTAATAAACTACGTAAGGAGGTTTTGATGGTTCCTGATGCACTCCAGCAGAACAATTTTCATCAGAACAACAACAAAAAAAAAAAGAGTGCCCTGGTGTCTAAGGGCTGCTCCTTTGCCAAATGAAAACATCCATTTATAGAAAATGGAGCTATTAGGCCTCTTTCCAAATTGAAAAATACAACAAGGGGGGGAAGATGTATTATCAGGAAGCTTTGGGCACTGTTGGTTTTTTTTCCAGTGATATGCAGGCAAAAAGATTTAAAAAATGAAATATTATAGCAGGGCACAGTCATTCATAGTAGCCTGGTGTAACTGAATGGAGGTTTGTGTGTCCTCAAGCCCTTTAAGATATGTTCAGACTATTGTGGGTGCCAGGATCTGGTGCCTACTACTGAGCTTAATTATTCTGCCTGATTTTATGATGAAGTGACGTTATCTCCCAGGCACAGAGATACTTAACTGTACCAGCAGCACTTAAAACCTTTGCTTGCTTGAAAGACTCCAACAGCTTTGTATGACATATGTATAATTTTCAGGGAAAGCTATGATTTTATTGACATAAAAATCATAGCTATTGTGGGCTAATTTTAACTCTGGCACATGGAGGTGCGCTGGCCAATGAGCACAGTGGGTTTGCATCTGCTTTTTTTCAAGCATGAAGTTATCACATTACCCTTGCTCCCCACAATATTCACTTTGTTTCATTTCTTATGTGTTGTGATGAAACAGATTCCTTTCCCCACATCATTAATTCAGGATGGAACTTCATCTGAACTCCAAAGTCTTGGGAAATTCAACCAGATGAATAAATGCATGAAAGCTCCAAAGACAGAATTGCTCGCCTGTCAAGTCCCTTCCTTGTGATTAAAAGACGCTGTCATTTAATTGAAATAAATTATTGCTTTAAAATCACCAACCAAAGGCTCAATATAATGACTTCTAGGATTAGCAATCTTTTGAAGGTGACAATACATCCCTGAATAAAATCCATATTTATTTTAAATGTCAAATTGAGACTATTGAAGAGTTTTTATGATTTGCCTATACTTCATTTTATTTCCATGACCTACTTTTGAACTTACTTAAATTAATGTAGCTAGAACCAAGTCGTCTGAAGACAGTGAAATTACTGTAGCAAATAACCACTGTAAGGAAGAGGTGCATCAGGCAGTGTGGGTAATATCAAAATAGCTGTTCATAAAACTGCTTTTACAAAGAAAGCTGCAACTTAAAAATTAGGCCACAAGATACAAATTTCAGAAATGCTGCTAGAAACAGTAATCCCTCTTATTGTTGGTAGTGTTAATCATTATCACCCACTTCCCATTTGATGTGTGGACAATCATGGGTCTGGTTAAAGTTATGGGTTTAATCATATTTGAGTCAAGCTAAATGTAAGTGGAATTAAATGTCCTTCTTCAGTGATACCTAGACATGGTAGGAAGTTACCTAACTGCCTAGTAAAGACATAGTATTGTATTGTTATTATAACTTTTTATTACAGTTGTAAGCTGAAGACATATTGAGAGTTGAGAGGCTCTGCACGTGTGTGAGCATTTACACCAAAAAAACAAGAACAGGAAGAATGGAGATCAGTAAATGAACGAGAGGAGTATGGCCATAGTAGATGCAAAATTGTGCCCTTTGTTATAAAACACACAGCAGAGGCAGCTTGACAGTTGTCCTCAAGAGTATGGTCACAGTGCAGCCAGCCCAACTATGGCAGAATTCTTCTGCCTCTCCTGCTTGAACCTCTGCCACACCTGCTTGCCCCTAGTTTCAGGATAAGTTGATTTAACTGGCTGATCAAGGTAGGGGGGAAACAAATCACTTGTGTACTTTTCTGCTCTTTCATAGTTTCAGTTTATCCACTGTCAGATCATATGACTGTCAAAACTAGATGTACTGAGAGCGTGGCAGGAGCAGAAGGTCAGGGCCTCTTGCTCTTGTCAGTAGCGAGATCTCAGTTCAGCTTCAGTCACTGGGATAAGCTGTACCCTCAGCTGAGTTAAGGGCATAGGTGGGATAAGTGCACATGGATTGTTATGACAATTTAACTTTCAGGCTTTTTCTGCTTGCTGTAACTTTGTATTTTTTGGTAAGTGCCAACACTTCTAAATAAGGACTCAAAGTAGCAAGAAAGTCTCTGCCTTCATATAAGATAACTTTCACCCTAAAAACCAGTATTTCTACCTGTGGGTGAGTATGGACATTTAGACTGTCCTCAGAGGAGACCTTAGTGACCTGAAAAACTCCTTCTAGTTTGACCTTTTGAGGACAGGCTCACAGTGGTTTTATTAAAGGTCTTGTTCTTGTGAGGAGAATATTGCTGGACATATGAGACTCTTCAGTAGCAGAAGGTAACAGTCTTGTGAGAGCAGGAACATAGATGCTGCTTCCCAGGCATTTGTGATCTAAGGAAAGCCAGAGAAGGTGGCAGTGTGTTGTGTTTCCCATGGAGGTGCTATCTGATTCATTTCCAGCCTGGTCAGACTGCCCAAGCCCCAGCTCATTCCTTCTGTACCTCCAGTGTGTGCAGAGGTGGCAGGTGGCAGCTTTGACAGTGAGATTCAGTCTCTTGAGTCTGTTGGGCTCCTCGGGCCATGCAGTATGTCCTCACAGCATCTTTCTTAAAGACAGCTAAATAGAGAGATCACCTTTCTAGTTCTGTTCATCGTTAGATGTCAAGCATCAGGTTTTGTTTAATTTCCCTTTGCATTCCCCCTTTTGTTATGCCAGAAAAGAGTTTTTCGTGGTCTTTGAATAGTAGCAGTAGATTTATTGGTCTGGATGCATCTAATCTTCCCAGTGTTTGTTGACTGTTCATGAACAATGTTGAGCAATAGGTCGAAATGGATTTTTTGGTACCTGAGTGCAGGCTCCTGATGAGACAGCATGATATTTAGAAAGGAGAAACTTAAAGCACAGTACAAATCTTTACCTCCTGAAAAAAGAACAGCTGGTAGCAGAAGTAAACTGCTTTTAGCAGAAGTAAACTCTTTTCTTGTGTATATGAACAGGAATTAACTTTGCCAGTGATTAATCACTACCACTAACTAAAAATGTTAAGAATTACAGAAATTCATCTTCTACTCCAGGCCCAGAAGAATGTTCTAGCCTGTGCTGATAACAGTATTGGGTCTAGCAATGAATGAAGATCCTATACATAACATTGTGGAACTTAAATCCACCGTATTAACAACCAAGGGCTGAATTTTAGCAAATTCAGAGTCTATATAGAAATAAAATGCATGGCCTAATGACAGTTACGGGTCAATATGACAATCAGAAATGCAACAGTAACCGTCCTCTGTTGCAAAGAATAATCCAGGCAAAGAATGTGTACACTGCAGTTTAGCAGGTTCAGTTTTAACACTGGGCTTACCACACTCTTCTGCCCATCTGCTGACAGCCTGTATTCCTTACTTTTCCTTTAACTATGTTAACCTCCTTTAATTTAATTTTTAAAGATCTGAAGTTGTTTAACTTGTACTACCTGCACAAAGTAGGTGATAGGAAGCTGATTATTCCTGACATACAAGAAAGTGCTAGTTTTTCTCTCTGGTCTTACACTGTTTGCTGAACACTATGGGGGATGGGGAAGAATTGTACAGAAGCTATTGCTTGTCCTTGTATTACAGTGGCTTTGTACTAGTTTGCTGATGCAAGGGGTTGTATCTCCCTCTCTTTGTGGTCAGTGCGCTAGAACAAAGATGAGGAGGAAGCAAGAGGAGGCATCTAGTGTGAGATACTTTTTCTTGAAGCTCTGTAATTATCTTGCATGGATAATAAATTGGTGAAATCAACACAGGTACGTTACACTCAAAGTATGTTAATGTCATGAATATTTGGGACTGACATGATGTTCATTGGAAAACAAGGAAAAGGTCATGGTGATAGTACTATATAAAGCACAGGAATAGCATGTCCCATTTTTCATCTCCTTGTACTTAAATAATTTCAAATGTAAATTTCTGTAAAAATACATTTTCCGTACTGATACTGCAGTATGTTGGAACACTTCCTTTATTTGAATGCCAACATTTGAGAATGCTAGATCTGAAAAAGCCTTGGGTAAACTACACTGAATAACAGAGTATATAATAATAACGAGGCAACATACATGATGTTCTCCCAAGTGAAAATGATAATGAATGCTCAGTAAAACAATTTTGGCTGTCTGTTAGAAATCCAAATTACCAGTGGGCAAGGCTACCTTTATAAAGTGATTTCATTGGTTCCTGAAAGTCCATCACAGAAGTGGTTTCTCAGAAGTTATCTGCTGCAGTAGCATGCCCAGCCTCTTCTACTTAGAGGTCTTGGATTGTACCTTTTGAAGAGGGATGCAGTAGTCAATAGGAATGCAGGACTGAAGTATTGAAAAGGTACTGAGAGTGCTGGGTTAGACACAGGTCTAAGTTTAGGATCAAGTATTTATGGAGCTGGGATACATAGGAGGCTTTAGGATCTACAGGGAAGCATATAGAAGCCATATAGGCAGATGCTTCTTTCTGTCAATCTTCAGCAAAAAACATTATGATTACGCTTATTTTCAATTGGGCTCTGTAAGTAAGCCTAGCCCTGGGGTGAGAGTATGTAGCAGACATGAATGGGGAATGATTTTCAGCTGAGTATAAAGGAGAAGGATTGGAGTGAAAATAGCCTGGATGTCTAGGGGCAGAAGTGGTGCTAGGGTTATGCAGCATGCAGAAGGGAGAGGAACTCGACATGATAGTATTTTCTTGCACACAAAGCTGCTATTTTCCTTCCTATTTTAATCAAATGGAAGGGAATCAAAAGAAGTTTTTTTATTTGATTACCAAAATGAAGTCATTCAAATGAGATCTATCCTCAAAGGACAAGGGCTCACAGTCACAATATACACGAAGAGTACTTTAGCTCAGATTTACTCAGTAAATTTTTGTCTGCCAGGATAGTTTCAGATCCCCTTATGCTTTCTAATTTTCCATCTCTCTTTTCCTACCCATTTCACTATCCCAAACTATATTTTCCCAATACTGTTTTTCCACCTTCTAGACCTATAAAGTATAGTAGTTTTTTGAAAGAGAAGATCCTGATGCTGAAGCACAATAATTATATTCAGGTGGTGTTCTCTTGTAGCTGCAGGCTTCTGTGTGTCTCCTGACTAGTCGTAACTCCATTGTGAAATACTGTGCAACATAGAGCTGGGGAGTGAAGTGATGGAGAGCAAGGGTTTGATTCCAAGGGTGTAGTGTATGTTGGCAACTTCTGCGGCTGGTCCGAGATCAAATAATAGTCCTGTGGAAAGTACTGGATGGATATTAAGAATGTTTATTCTAAATCAGATGTCACTTTTCCACTCTGTTTACCAAGATTAGCAGATGCTTTCTTTCCAGGAATATAGCCTAGACAATCTGGTGTTTTCTAGGGGAAGTTGTAATTACATTTAGTTTTATAAATACCTTAAATGAGTATAGTATTTCAATATTTCATTTAAATGATTACAAGAAAATTACTATCATTGCTTTTAGTGAGCTTTTACCAACTCTGACTTGCAAGGTATTATTCTGGACCTCAGCAAAAGGTGACACATCCTGTGTTTGTGGACTAAATATTGTCGCATTTTATTTTTCCTCACTTTTTTTTGAAGTTGCTGGGTGAATATGAGAAATGTGTAAAAAATGAAAGAACGTAGATATCACTTGTATAAATGATGTTTTAAAAAATGTTTCTAACTAGACAAATTGAAATTCATCTAGTTAGAAAAATTGCAGCAAAACAGTCTGATGTTAGTACAAAGAGAACAGCAGATGATACCAATTGTCCAACTATCCATAGCAATTTATAAATAATTCTCTTTTTGCTAGCAGAGAACGAATCATGATGGAAATGTAATTTTAAAAAGCAAAACAAGAAACAAGATTTCAAATAAAATCTTCCATGAAAGCCAGAGATCATGCTGCTTTTCTGTGAAAATTAGCAATGCCATTCTTTCTTATGCCGTTTCTTATGAATGTGTTCTTATTGCTGTCTTAAGTAAATGCTAGTCAGTCAACTTCAGCTTTCCCAATGAAAAGTGATTCTTATTTGTGGTGAAGCAGTGTGATACAAGCCTTAGCCAAGAAACCTTGCAGTCTTTAACCACATGGCTTCATCCTAAAGATAGGATGAAGACCCTGCATTGTCCACCCCTCCCCCCATCTCATGGGTGCTGCTGTGACTGGACATGATGTTGTGAGGCTGCTTTTTGTTTTTCTTGCTCTGCTTCAGCTCTTTTGGCTGTTTGCTATTGAAGTGTCATATATTAGTTTTGATTCAAAAGGACCTCTGGGGCTCATCTGGTCCAAAATCCTACTCAAAATAGGGCCAATTGCTCAGGACCTTGTCCTGCTCAGTGTCAAAAACTTCCAAGGACAGAGATTTCCCCCACTCTGCAGTTTAACCAGTTCCAATGCTTGATAACTCAGTTTGCCTTTTTCCGTCTTAAATCTAATCAGAATTTGTCTTGCTGTAATGTGAGACTGTGACCTCTTGTTCTTCCATTGGGCATCTGTGAGAAATGTCTGGCTCCATCTGTATTCCCCCTTTTAGGGACCGAAAGATTGCAATTAGATACCCTGGCAGTCTTTTTTTCCTGAGGCTGAAGAATCCCAGCTTCCTCACCTGTTCCTCATGTGCTCCATCACCATTTCGTTGTCCCTCCTTGGATTCTCTCCTGTTTATCAGTATTTCTTTTGTATCTGAAGGCTTGAATATGAGTACACAACTTCAAATGCAGCTTTAACAATGATAACTGATGGGAGTGACTATTGCCTTCTAAACCACTGGCTATGCTTTTGCTAATGCATAAAAAATGCATTAGCAGTTAGCACTCACTACTGCATAGGCACACTGCTGATTCACATTCAATTACTTGTTCACCAGATTCCCACTTTCCTTTCTTAAAGAGTGCTACATGGCCTATCAGTCCCCAGCCGGAACTATTTTTTCCTGCATGCAAGACTTTGGATTTGCCCTGATGACGTTCGCAAGGGTGCTGTCAACCCATAGCTTTGGCTTGTCAATGCTCCACTGAAGGGCAGCCCAGCCCTCCAGTGTGCAAACACAACAATTTGACTTGGCTGAGCTTAGATAAATGAGTTATAAGCAAAGCACTTCAGTTTGCTGTTCCAAGAACTTCCTTGAAGGACAAATCTGCGTCTTTCAGAGATCTGGTGTGATGAAATTTTGGCCTCTGCCCTTTTCCACTGGCTCCACGCTTTGTGGGGTTGCCTTGATGTTCCCTTTAGCTCATTCAGCCTTTGCCTTTTTGTACTTTCTGTGGAGTTTTTGAATCATTACTATAACTTACTGATCTTCAAGCTAATATTCCCAGCTTTGCTAGCTTCTTACAGATTTAATCAATGACATCAAAAGGGGGTTTTATGTTTGTACATCACTGAACTCTTTCTTCGGGGATCAATGGCATTAAGGAGTTACTGCATTTAGATTTGAGTCCAAAAAGGATCAGTTTGACAAGCACTTGCTGGCAGGGATTGGACTCAGCATAAAAGGAGGGTTACCTGACTTTGACCTTTGTGTATAAAGCATTAGCTGATGTTCAGAGCCTCATGTTTGTGTCTTTTCTCAGCTTGAGGTAGTTCAGTCCTGCCACTCAAGATTCAATATATTTATTTATTTGTTTGTTTAACTCCCAGGCCCAAGATGATCTGGATGAAGTATGCTTCTGCTTTTCTGCTAAAGGTGTCGTGAAATTATTTGGGTATGTTAGAGCATTACTCTGTCTAGATGTTCAGCTGCAGAAAAAAGATATCTTCCACTCAGGTCCTTGATACCTTTTTTTGTGGCTTATATTGAAAGGTAACAAAATCGTACCACACTAAGTAAACATTTTTCATGAATCGGAAGAAATATCATTTTGAAGACATCCAATCATAAATATTTTCTTAAAGTTTGAAGTCCCAGAGTGAGTAATGTCAATAGGAGTGCTTACAGAAACTCTGCAAGATTTTAAAGTAGGGTTTATTAGCAAATGGCAGGCAATTATATTATTTATTACAAATTAAAGGTATACCAATATCACTTCTGGTTTGTTATTTCTGAACAGAAAGTAGTGCTTTTTGCATGCTTTTGCACAATCGTGCACAATCTGTGTGTCCCTTTTGATGTATATGTTTTATAAAAATGTAATTTCTTGGAAAAAAGGATTGTGTCTATGCTGAATCAATACTCCATATTGGATTAATTTAGACAGGTCTTTTAAAAGAAGTCATATTGGTTTACATGCTCTTGATTAAATGGCCTTTAGAGTCATAACATCCCCTTTGCTGGACCCTAAAAATTTGTAATTAAGATCTTAGCCGATATTTACTGAAGGTGACAAAGTTCAGGAATTAATGCTGCTGAATATTTTTTTTTGAAAAGTCTAAACTAGACTGTTAATTCACATTTCAAGATATGTGTGCAAATTCACTGACAGTGAGAAACCAAGTATTGCATCAAAAGGCACTTTATTTCTACTCGGTGAGGAATATGAGGGTGACTAGTGTAAGTTGCTCTTAATACATCTGATGGAGTTAATGCACACAAGTTGAAAAACCATCAAAACAAGACTCAAAAGAGTATTTCTTAAATTGTTGAAAGAAGAGTTAATACTTTGTTAGCCATGAGCTAATCTCTGTTTTCATAAGTTGTGGTATAGAGCAGAAGTACACAACATGCAGAAGCTAATTATCAATAGTCTATGTACACAGTGTTAAGTACTGAAAAAACATTTGTGTGTTGATTTGACTGTTAAAATACTAACTTGAGAAATAACTCATGAGTAACACTGCAAATAACTCTTATAGTCTGATTTTTTTAAATTTGTTTTCTGTTGTGATCTCAATTAATTATGTTCTTGTTTGTTTCTGATGTGTATGGTTGAACAGACCATTCATGGTTTATGAATAAATCAAATTCACACAAGTGATTACAACACAATGAAGAAAGTGGTGGGCAAATTTTTGGTTTCCTTCGCTCAGTAGAGTTTTGTTATCATAGTGAATTTAAAGCATGAGGAGTTCTGAAATCTGGAGGTGTAGTTGTTTTGTCATATCTGCTTCTAACTGATATCTGTTTAAAAATTCTGGTAAGCTGAGCTGAAAGAAGTGATTAAGCTTTTGTGGTTAGGGGAGACATGCGACAGTTTTTCCCCCAACTCAGGCACATATTTGCAGGCTAACATGCCATATGCCACCCAAATCCATGTTAATATTGTGCGTTTTATGATTAATACATATCTTTGCTTGTCTTTCTTCTTTGGTGTGGGTGTGAGTCTCCTATCTTTCAACTTGTATAGTAGCTTAAACTACATTTTGAGCACATTCGAAGCTGGTGCTCACTCACTCTCCCATCAGTTGGCACCTGGCAGTGTAAGTAAGAGGCAGTGGGAGAATCTATCCTTGTTTGTTCCACTGGTTTTACTGTTGCTAAGGAATACAGTCTCTACTGCGCCTGAGGAATGAGCTGTTCCATGGCTTCATGAACTGGCACCTGAGATGTTGTTTATCACCATGTGTTTCTTAGTTCAGCAAGTTGACTTGCGCTTACAGCTCCATTTTTCTGGAGAGGTTGGTGGGTTTGTTGTAGAGTTTGTTTGCTGTTTTTGTTTTGATGTGAGGGTTGTATTTTTTTTCTTTGTGATGGTCTTTTTTTTTTTTTGGTTGTTTTGATTTTCTGCTTACTTATGGCTTTCTTTTTTGCAATTAATGTGTAGAAGACTACTGGTAAACTGTCATTCTTGAAGCTGAGATACAGGGTGTTTGAAAAGAGCATCTGCTTTGGATTACTGTATTGTTGTTCACCATCAAAGCAGAGCAGTCAAATGCTGCAGGAAGATCCGTGGTAACCAGCAATGCTGTTGTCCTTCTCCTTCCTCTGTCCCTGCCCCTACAATCACACACTAGCACACATACACATCCTGATTTGTCAAAGTGGAAAATATGGTGTGAAGTCTTTTCATCCGCTTTAGTGTGAGGTCAGCAGATTTACATTTGAAGAATTGTAAGTAATAGCTGTAAGTTGTCAGCTTGCTTTACCTGAAGTGGGAGCCATTCACATAAACTCTCCTCACTGGCCTGTGGAAGGGTAGCAGCCAGGTCATGATTTCTAACCACAGTCTAAGTAGATGTTTTTCTTGGTGCTACTGTGCCATCTGGTCTACAGCGATGGACTGCATCTGCTCTCATATTTTCTCAAAGACTTGAAATCCTAATACAGGCTTGCTAGTATGCATTCTCTCTACTGGTTTTGAAATAAATGTTGTGTCTCCCTCCTGCATCAACACTTTCTACAGCTCTCAATTTTTACGCAGTTTTAGGTAACTAATAGAAAACTTATTTAGTTCTCTCATGCTACACGACAAGTTTGTACCTAAAGGTATAATGATAGTAACCTCTTTCCTCCCTTTGAGGCACTCTGACTGTTGTATTTAAGAAAGACATTTGAAATCTACTAAGGTATTCAGACCACTGGCTAGCTTTGAGAATGGTTTCCTTGGGCAGGGTCTCTGTCAATGTAATATTTCAACTGGTCATCATGTGCACATTTTTCCCCCCATCTGATGCCTAAAAAGATGCAAGAAAATTTTCTCTCATTCACACAATTTGTTTTACTTTTATGGTGCCATAGTAAGAAATAAAATTGGTCCAGAGCTGTAAAAATTACTTTTTTTCACTTGACAATGTAGTGTAAGCCATGCTTGAAATGATTAAAGTCATCCTTTGGCATTTTACACCATTTCAACCTGTTAGGATTATGGGTGACTATCAGTACTTACTTGGCAAAATCTGCTCAGTTCCCTGCGCAATGTTAAAGCAATTTGGTTCTGTTGGAGTACATAGTGTGACAGAAAGGAGGCTGTCTCAAAGAGCTTGATATTTGCACCATTCTCTTGAGTGAGTGTAAGAAAAATCATGAAGATTTCTAAGGCAGGAAGGTCTTTGTAGACAGATGGAAAAACCATTCTGTTTGTCTATCCAGCTACTAAACTAATCTGAGAATTTTCTGCTACGATGATTCAGTAGACTTTAGTTAAGCCATTTTTAGTAGGGTTTAGACAAGTCAAAGAAGTCAATTTACACTTGCACATATGTGCTTTGCCTGCAGGGTAGCAGTGCCTAGCAGAGCATTAGGTGCCAAACTAATAGCAGCAATTGGTGAAATGCCAGATATAACCACAGTGTGAAGGTATCTGGACAGATGACAGAGGGTTTGGTGGTTTGGAACTTCATGGTGCATCAATGAGATTTCTGTAGAGTTTGGTAATACGCAACCGTCAGGAATTAGTAGTTCAGGGAGACATGTCTGTGGGAGTTCATGTTAGGATTTCATTACGAAGGAGAATAGCATGCACAGAGACAAAAAGGTCTCTTTTTTTGGGTTATCTTGAGTGGCAAACAGGCAAGGTATTGAAGAACAAATGGGTTTGTTGTGTACTACAAGCATATACATTTAACAAACTAAAATAAGGTAACTAAGGAAGAGACTTGGGGTAACTTAATCAGGCTGAGATGGACAAGCTAGCAGGTCTTAGCTTCTAGTATGGATTGTTTGCAGTTTCCAGACTTGCACTCAAAGTATTTGCTTTTAAACCTCTGGGAGGTTAATCTGGGACTGAATTCAGGTTTGATCTACGCACTCTGTGGGCATTTTGCCTGCTTACAGCACAGCTCTATTTCATTTTTGTTACACGTCGTGTTTTTTCTGAAGCATAAGGAGGGGAACCCCCAAGGGTTGATACATCAGGGTGAGTAATACCCTGCTCTTGGCAAGCTTAATTAAGATTCTCTGTAGGTGCTCCAAAGGGGAAAAGTATTGGTCATTCTGCTTACAGAAATCCCATACTATGCTGTTGAATGTGAGTGTGGAGGATTTATTTGGCAGTCTGCTAGCCTTAGTGTTGCAAAAGAACAGCTCTTTGCTAACTGGGTTGCAATTTGCAGCATGAAGGCAATATTTTTCTTGCATAGCTTTAAAGCCAGAAAAATTTAGTGTCCGCATGGGAATGTGACAGGACCACTAATCAGACAGATCTACTATTCTATGTTTCTGAAGTGGTTCCTAATCTCTACTAATTAGTTTCCTGGAATATAAAAAACAACTAGGTAAAAGTGAGCCTTTAAATAAGGAAAACTTAAGTTGGACAAGTTACTAAAGAAAAAGCTTGAAGAAATACCTGCAAAAACCCTGCCAGTAGGGTTCATGAAGTTTGAATCCTTTTAAAACATATCTCCATTCCAATATCTCCCTGTATTTCCAGGGCTGCTCCTTTTAATTTCCTTTGCCTCTGAGGCCTATGAGTCTGCTCCTTGTTGCAGACTCAGGTTTGTGTTAGTCTACTGGTTCCTCTTTGGAGTCTCTCTACTACTATCTGCCTTCCTGTCCTGTTCTGCACACAGGAAGTGCTCTGTGTGTGGCAAATGTGTGGTACACCACTTTGGCACAATGCTTTCATGCACA
Organism: Coracopsis vasa; assembly: GCA_026283785.1. Taxonomy (NCBI): domain Eukaryota; kingdom Metazoa; phylum Chordata; class Aves; order Psittaciformes; family Psittacidae; genus Coracopsis; species Coracopsis vasa. The sequence continues at coordinate 27,749 of JANHGB010028635.1, read as the reverse complement.
GTGACACAATTTGTCACGGTGAGTTTGAACTGGGAGCACATTCAGCACCTCAGATTTTTACTGTTCAAAAAAGTCCCTCTTTTCCAAAATGTTTGCAGGAGTGGTAAGTTCTTTGGACTGTATAGTTCTCCTGTGGATAATGGAATTTATTGTGACAATTTGCGCTGCATGAAATATGGTGGCCAAATGGAGTCAGGAGAAAGCTTGAGTTCTGTAGCCACTACAGTCACATTCCACCTACTGGAGAAATCCGGTGTCGGGCATAACTAAGGCAAGGCAGAGATACTTGGATGTTGAGCGTTTTTGGTACCTGCCTACTGTGAAGAACTGTGCCTACTCACACACTGAATGTCATGCTGTCCGGGTAGTGGTTAAAATGAAATTGTATTCTCTCTATACTGTTGCTTTATTGGGTATTAAGGGAAAAAAAAAATATGATGTTTACCTGTGCTGTTATTCACTCTTACCTGTTTCCAGCCTGAGACTTCTATAAAATGGTTATGTGTTACCTTAAGCCAAATTAAAATGTACCACGAGTTCACTTGGCTTTTATGGGCTAACTTAAATAGTAGCTTACTCAAATGATCGCACATTTTTCCTCCTTAGGTAAATAAGCTTAGCAGAGTTTTATTCAAAATAGACAAAGTTCAGCTGCTTTACATCACAATAAGACTTTAATTAAAAATAATAGACGTGAGGAAGATCTTTGGGTCAAGAAATATCTCTTTACTATTATTAATTCTTTAAGCCCTTTTTAATCTCTTAATTTATCAGAACCCTGATGTTCTTCTGACATGTGTCTCTATCTCCAAAATTCTTGTTGGGGAATTAAAATTTAGAAAGATTTATAAGCAATATGGCTTCAGAAAAAGCCATGGTGTGTGCACCTTATACCACTTGGCACTCTCCATCAAGAAGAGTTTCCTCTCAAGTGTTTTTAATCTGTTTTTCAAAAAATACCAGATACTTTCTGATGTTTATTAAAGTTCAAATATGTTCTCAAGACAGCTGCATACATCCTGTGATAACTTTAAGAGCTGTTTGCTCATCACCTCTCCCCTTCCACCCTTCTCCAGGCAGGATGGGAAAGAGAATCAAAAGAATGTAAAACCGACAGGTTGAGATAAGAACAGTATAATAACTGAAGTACATATAATTACTAATGTTGATACTACTACTAAGGGGGATAACAAGGAGAGAGATAGAAAATGAAAGCAGAAAAGGAGAAAAAAAACCAATAAACACAAGTAATGCACAATACAATTTCTCACCATCAGCTGATCGATGCCTGAGCAGCTATCTGGGCCTTCCAGGTAACTTCCCCCAGTTTCTATACTGAGCATGATGTTCTGTGGTATGGGATACCCCTTTGGCTAGTTTGGGTCAGGTGTCCTGTCTGCTTCCTTCCTGGCTTCTTGTGCCTCTCCTCACTGGCAGAGCATGAGAGACTGAAAAGTCCTTGATCAGGGTAAGTCCTACTTAACACACTGATGTTTCAGTTGTTGCTGTCAGCATTATTCTCAGACTAAAGCCAAAACACAGCACTGCATCAACTACTAGGAAGAAAATTAACTATCCCAGTCAAAACCAGGACAATATCCACCCCTTATTCCACACCATTCACAGCATGCCAGGTCCCACACTTCCCACCATCACCTTTCCTGTCTTTTATCACGAAAGATTCCTTTTTCTTTTCTTTAAACCTGTATAAAACTAGAGTCTTTTACAGGAGCAAGCAGGTAATAGGAAAGAAAGAATTCATACGCCAGACTTCTCTGACAACTGATTCTTGCTGATTGCTGAGGGCCAAGCAATTTTTCAAAATATCATTGCACTCCTATCTTGGTTTCAATTGCAGCTTATTACTGAAGAGTGGGATGCCAGGCATACTCTGATGTATATTGCTGTTACTTCAAATGTTTCACACTGCTGCGTTTCCATTTTCTTCCATCTACAAAAGCTTCCTGATTTTTGTTTATAAATTTTGGTTCTCTTCTTCTATAGTCTCTTATTTCAGTCCCAACTTCTGTTTGCCGCAAAGAGCGCAGCTGCTGTTTAAAGTAGTTTCACATTTTCAGTATGCAACTATTTTCAGTGTGCTGAGAAGAAGCAAGTCAACAGTTCAGAGATGGTGACCCTTCCCTGCAGGAGGTGATTTTTCCTTCTCCAAAAATGACCTGGGAAAAAAGCCAGTGCTCCTAGTAAGTATATAGTCAATAATAGACATGAGAAAAGGAACACACTGGAAAAATACCAACTTCTTAAAGATAGTTTCAGAAAATCTATTTTACTAAACATAGAATGAAGTTCTTCTGTGTTATGTTTTGATTTATTATTTTTTATTGTTCATGCTGAAAATAGTATCTTTTGCAGTGCTCATAATCCAGATCTGGAAAAACCAAATACCATGTTTAAATGACTCATCTTTCCACTTTTGTGACTTCTTCCCCATATTCTAAAAAGTAAAGGGAATGGAATGAGAGGGAATTTAATGAAAATAGCCTATGTTTTCATAATCACACTCTGTTGGACTATTTATGGTAGTGTAAGAATAAATGGTAATGAATGAAAAGAAGAAAAAGATGAGGGAAGTACAAAGTTGACCAACTCACATTAGTGACTGTGTTGAGCCTGCCAAAATTATCTTCCCTAGCTCTTCATTTTGTACTTGAGTTGCAACTGGCAAATGCCTTGTAAAACTACTACAGCACAGGTCTTTAAGAATGAGAGGCAACAAAATAGTAAGCAGTTTTGAACAAGAAATTTAAGTGATCTTGGGACTCAAGTGCCTGAAACAATTAGCAACTTTGAGGTTGCCTAAATGCAAACCCACAACTGATTTCCTTGGGGAATTTTAAAAAGCCTTTTGATGGAAATAAAGAACAGAGATATTTTCCTCATGTGTTGAGTAATTAAAACTAATTCTTTGTTTTTTGTTAAAAATCATTGTAAAGTTGAAATTCTTTGGTAGAAATATTGGAAAACCTTGAGAAACCTGAGACAGCTTATATTCTCAGTAGCAGGATGTGTTATCTGTTTTCTAAGCATCTTTGAATATATTTCCGTACACTATACCTCTGGACTTTTATATTTTCCCAGAATTCCACTTATTTCCATGAAAGTTGTTAACCATGGAGCAGTATAGATTATGTAGGAAGGAAGAAGCAGAAGCAAGCAAGGCATTAGTATCCCTGTTAATGCTCAATCTACCAAAATATCTTATAAGTGCTTTTTACTTATTTATGGTATAAAACTGAATGTCCGCATACAGCTTTAAGGCTACTTGGAAAACTTCTAATTCAGGATGGCAATGTGTGCGTGAACATTCATCCATTTTAACCAATGCTGTTGATTAGAAAACACCTGTAAAACTGTCTTGTGTAGTAGTACTGGATTGTTGCAGAACTGAATGAGTTAAATAAAATTATCTGTATGTTGTGGGTGAGCAAATAACTGTATGGACGTTACAAAATGTCCTCTGGCCCAGGAATATTTCAGTCAACACCAATTTGATTCTGCTTAATGACGGGTCCAGCTGCAGAATAATCCAGCAGAACTCAGTAACTTATGCTGTGGGATCTGACTAATTGCTTGTATTGCACAATAGGATCTCTCTGAGGCTCAAATGTTAGTTTTCCATTAGTAATTCAGAATGAGATGTTAATGTTTTGAATTCATGTTCACCTTCCTAAAGACATCCTGGCTAGGGTTACCTGAAATAAGAATTTCATTGCTGTGCAGCCCTGGAACAACTCCTGCATCTGATCAGTGGTACAGCCAGAAAAAAGCATGTAGTAGACTCTACTTAAAACTACTCAGGTATTGGATCCTTTCTGTGGCTGCAGGCTCCACTGTGGTCCTCTGTGAGCTTCAGGGGCACAGCTTGCCTCACCATGGTCCTCACTATGGCCTGCAGTGGAGTCTCTGCTCCGGCACCAAGAACACCTCATCCTTCTTCCCTGTCCTTGGGGTCCACAGGGCTGTTCCTCTTTATGGTAAGACACCAACTTCCAAGCTGAATACAAGTTTATTGTGAAAAGAGGAAGTCAATTTGATCTTTGTTATTACTGCATATTTATTCCTGGTGGAAACTTAGGCAGAGTCAGTTTTGGTTACACAGGATTTATCCATTTGCTACACTCCAATTCCATTTCATATTGGAGTTGTCAAATTAGAATCGTCCAGTGTAAATGTTATATATACTAGAAGAAACAGTAATGAGACAGAAAATATAAGTCATATACATTAAAAAAGAATAAATGGGGGAAAAATGTTTAAAATATATATACTCCTCTTATAAGGAGAGACTGGAAACAAAGAAGCTGAGTCTTCATGAGGTGTTTAGACAGTCTCTTAGGAAGTGAGGTGACAGGAGAGTGAGTACTCACCCTTGCTGTGGAGTCAGTGACTTAAGAGACAAGTAATCCCTGAGGCAGAATACAAGCTGTTAAATGGGATGCCAAGCACAAGTGCCTTAGCAGTAGCACTCTGTCAACTATTCCCTGTACATCACGCAGGATCAGATAAACTGGTTGCTAGGTAAAGTCTCAAAGTGTATCAGGCGTTGTCAAGGTGAGAGGGTTAATTTACTGGGGAATATTTCACTGAATTAAGTCCTCCTCTGAAGTGTCCAATCCTTCTAAACCAAAATGAAATCTGATTGCTAGTGGTTAAAATCCAGAGATGATAGAGAAATCGTATAGAGAAGAGCCCACAGTTTGGGATAAGTTATCTTTAGTTTTAAGATATGGAAGTTTGGTGTAATAGTTGGAGGGGATCATATTTGTTTGTGTTTTTCAAATGCAGAACACAGGAATTCCTACAGTGTTTGAGACCAGACTTGGTGTAAATAGCCAGCATTATCCTGGAGCAGTTGATTGGCGGGACAGGGCATGTTTTTAATCCACCTTTCCCAAAACACTGTCTGAGCCACCATTAATCTCAGATTCAGGGATATCCTGAGAAAATCGCTGTATCTCCATTGAAGTTTTGACTTGGTTTTGATCTATGAACTAGTCCAATTTCTTTTCATGCATTTGTGAACTTTTTACCATTCATAACATCCCCTAGTAAGATGTTTCACACCTACTTTGTGCAGTGTGAAGAAATTTAGAACAAATTAAAGGAAGTGTTTTGTCTTTCATTGGATAACTGACATCACCAAAGGCTGTGGTTGTCAAAGTGGTGGTTCCAAGAGCAGTTGTGCAAACTCATGGAAAGAAAATCTAGTTACAGCAATAAAAAACAAACAAAAAGTAAAAGTTGCTGGCTTTGGGAGTACCTATGCTGCAGGTACTTGGAAACAGAGAGAATACCTCAGGGGAAGTATGACTTGTCTATAAAACCAGGTAGAGGATGTTAACCTGATTGACTATTATTGTAGCTTAGAGCAATTGTCCGTATGTTCTTCACCAAATTGTCTGAATTGCTTGATGACTTTAAAGAAGTGAATGAAAATAAACAATAATAATTACAAAAAAAAGATGTTCTTTTGTCTCCTTTCAAGCTGGTAATCTAATGTAGAGTTAGTCCTTAAGCAAGACTTTGCAGAGGATAGGAATAAGGCTTTGTGCTTATGTTCTCTCTGTTCAAGTATCATCAATATATTTATGAGCACTTACCTCTCTTTCTGATGTTATTCAGTGCAGAATGATGCTGAAAGCTTGAAGTTTGAGATTTCATTATGCAGATGGCAGGTGTTGGTGATTCCCTGTCATCATAAAGGATCTCCAACTTCAGTAGTCAGTAGCTCAATAGATAGCAAAATTGTTCCTCAAGTTTACATTTACTCAGATAAGTAAGTTGTGCCTGGATATAGCTGAGCATAGCTATCCAACAGCTAGAAATCTTACTATAATCATGCATCTTACCAGTGCATCTGTTCCAAATAGTTCTCGTTGCTATGCAAATCTAACAAGATCAGTTAAGTTACAAGTATCTGCTCTTCTTCTAGTCCTGTAATTACTCAAATGTGTCAGTGTTATAGGAATCAGCAAAGCTTTATGTATGAGACCCATAGGAATTTCCATTCTGTGTACTAAGGATTTGCACTGTTATGCTTATGGCCATGAGGTGTTTGAGTACACACCCTGGTATCCCTGTCATGGTCAGCCAGACAGCCTTTCTGGCAGGCAGAAGCCCTCACGAGTCAGTTCTGCTGCTTTTTCTGACTTCAGTGATGCGTGTCCTTCACATGGGACATCCTTTCACTCCACTGCAGAGGGCCTTTAGATACAGTGGAGAAGGTCTCAATTATGTATTCAGCTGCTGCGCTGTTCTCTGCAGAAAGGTCTCTTGTCCTTGTGCACCCCTTATGCTTCAGGCAGTACTTCCTCCCTGCGTATCCAGATCCTTGGTGAAGGATGATAGGGTTTTTTTATTTGTCCTTCTGAAGAGGATTCAGGAGGGTTAACAGTTAAGTTCCCAAGCTCATTAAACTCCTCTCCTATGTAGCAGTTCATCTGGCTATTTTTGTTAGTTAAAATAAGTGGTTCAGTTTCCTTGGAAATGAAAACTGTGCCTTCAGCAGGTGCCACTTGTGATACTAATGTCTGTTGCAGTGAGAGGTGGGACCTTTCACAGACCTTTGCTTGGTGATTTGCTGATATTTCTCCATGTCAACTGTTCATGTAATCTGTACCAAGTCAGTGTGTGAAGCAATGCATTTAATGTAATGATTTCTTTAATATGTATGTTTGCTATTTATATGTGGCTTATTACCAGCTTTTGGCTGAGATTAAGCACAGCAATTAATATGTTTGGGGTGAGTAGTTTTAAGTCTCTTCCTCTTAAGGAAATTGTAGCATGTACCAAATCACATGTATCTGAAATTCCAGTTACGCTAAAACTAAATTTCTCCAATGAAAGGTATTGGAGCCATCCTCAGTGTTCCAATGTGCAGTCAAGATCAGCAGCACAGCATGGCTGTCTGTGTTTATTATATGAGTTGAAAGTGAGCTGGCTGCAGTTCAGCTCAGTAAAATAGAGATGTTGATGACAATTTAGGTGAGAAAAACTAGCTAACAAAAGCAGTGTTGGCTCCTTCCAGTGATATTTTTTTATTGTTTTAGTTTGTCTTTTTATGTGGGATTCTTTCTCCTTTGTTGCCCTTAACTGTGCTCCAGTTAATAAGCCAGTCAGCTTCTTGTCATTCACATGTGGCTGGGACTTTCTACTTTCTAATCTGTGCTTTTTAATGTAGACTTTGGTTCTTATGCAGTCTTTTGTTGCACTGTAATTAGATTGCTGCATAGCATTGTTCGTGGACCTAGTTGTAGTCATTTCGTGAAAATTCAGGAATTCATTTGGTGGCTATATGGTGGGAATTTCAGTGGTGTGTGCTTGTTGCCTTTCATCAATGTTGCCCTCTTTTAGGATTAAATATGTAGGGTTTGGCAATAGATCATGAGCAGCAGCGGTGGCCTTCTGGGATCTCTGAAAAAGTAAAGGTGGTAAAAGGGCTTGTTAAAAGCTCACTAAGGATATGTTCCTCAGACTAGAGACAGGAAGAAACCTTTGCTAACTGCTTGTCTCTCTGGCTTGGTATGGCTATTATTTCTATCTGAACGTTTATTTTTTAATGCTTGTGACAAACTGTTCCGTTGCTTGCAGGGAAGAATGTTATATACAGTGCATGTTGTAAAAGGTGATGTTAAACAAATATGAAAGTCTGCTTTCTCCCATCTTTCTCATTTTTGTTTTTGTTTCTGTCCTGTTGTGGCCAGCCACAGTATTGAGTTCTTTTTCTTTTATCTCTGACATATTTTTGACCACTTTGGCCGTTCTGCTCAAGGAGCAAACTAAGTCCTGTAATTATTTGTCATGGTCTAAAAGGGAGAGAGCTAAGCATAGTCAGGAAGAAAGTACAAACACGAAAACATGGTAGGCTTTTAACTGAATCACACTGAAGAGAAGCCTATGTATTATTTTGTGTTCCTTGGATTGATCAATGACGTAGCTCAGTGGTATGAATCTATCACTTTGAGAGAGATGTATAAAACTTTCAGCACACCTTCCCAAGAGACTCACTGTGTGATTGAGAAGGATTGTTGTCATGCAAGTGTCTTCATAAGTATAAATAAATACATAAGAAAGATAAAACTTATCATAATAACAGTTCTGGACTTCCCAGTGAATTGACTACTGCGATCCTTAACTGCATAAGCTTACTGCAGTGAGAAGCAATCTCTAGGCAAATAGTAGTTAAAAATGCATCAGTCTTTTGTGATGTAATGGTGAATTTTAGTATGAATTTTACTTCCTATAATAGACCATAGGTCTTTATTGTTTATCGTAGAATGAACAGTTTTATTTCTCCATCAATTTTACATATGTAGCCCTTCAGGGGTTCAAGCTTCTGGCTTTTATTTTGCTATTAGCATCTCCCTTATTTCATATATGATTTGTATTCTTAAACTGTTACTCAGTGATATATTTAAAATATGTGGCATAATGCAAATAAATAAATACCTAGTTTTAAGTTGGTATGAAACCCAATTAAAAAATCACTGCTGCTGCAGCTTCAAATAGTAAGGTCGATGAGGATAAAGAATTGGCTAATTGTCAGTTAAGTTCAGATACTTACAGCTCTTGTGTCCTTAGCTGCTTATAAAAGTAAAGAAGTATTTGAGTATCCTAGTTACACTTGAATAAGCTGCTCTTTAGCTAGCGGGTGAAGGAGTAAGAATGGAGGTGGTGCTTGTTGCAGTAATCACAATCTTAATTCCTTCATAATGTGAGTTTGCCACCAATCTATCAAATTGACAAGGGATACTCTGCCATACCGAATGTTTTGCGGGGTTTTAATTTTTTTTTTTCCTGTAATAAGGAAAATGTTGTGCTATATTATGCAATTTAAAGAAGTCTATGTAGTAAAAATCCATACCGTTTGAGTAAGTGGGAGTAATAATTCTACTCTTGCAGATAGAATGCAAATAGAATAATTATTCTTTTAGCATATTAATTCAGTAAGGAGATTAATATAAGCTTGCAGACTTCTTAGTCAAAGTCTTTATTCTCTCCACAGAATGCTATACAATTACTACCTTGATGCAGATAGTGAATGAACTGTTTTATTGAATTATCATAATGAAATATTGGAGCCTGATGTGTGATCCTTCTTATAAAGACAGTATATGAGGAAGACTTTGTAGGGGAGGCAAAAATTTTGTTTCAAAAAGAGAACTAAAGAAGTGGCTTCTAGTGGGGCAGTGTCAGCTACCATTATAGCCTCTTGGCAATTCTAACTTCCAGTATGGTTTGGAATCAGATTCTTAACTTCAAGTACATAATTCATGAATGCTCTTCTGCAAGCTCAGGAATTAAGTCATGACTATATAAGTTATTATGAATGATTGATGCTACTCTAATCAAGGATTGATATATCTTTTGCAATGTTGACTGACATCACCCTTTGTTTCTTAGTTTTCAGTCCTGGTCTCAATTTATGGTAAAATTCTTTACACCTGAGATAGTGATCTAACTAATTACCAGAGAAACCCAGAACACATCTGATTAGAAGGGACCTCAGGTTATTTGGTCCAGTCTTCTGCTCAGAGAGGTGCAAGCTATGAGAACATAACAATTCACTTTTAACACTTTAAAACAATATTTTCTTGATGCTTCTTGAAGACTTTGTGTTGTGCTTCTAAATGAGAGGCTTTCTACTATATAATACTGCACAGAATATTGAGGTTGGACCTTTAGGATAGGTTGCTTAGGAGTCTTCATTAGAGACAGAACTTTCTTTACAGAGACCATTGATATTGTCAAACTTTCCTCCAACTATGGATATCCTGCTGACATCTGGTGTTAGATTCTAAATTTTGCTTTGGGAAATTATAGCTCTGAATGTAAAAAAGGCTTCAGTCAACAGGGTTTTTTGTTTGATTGTTGTTTTTTAGTGTTTTTGTTTTTTGTTTTTTGTTTGTTTGGTTTTTTTTTTGTTTAGATTTTATTTTGGGAGGGTAGGAGACTATTTTTTGTCAAATGGTGGAATCAAAATTCAGATGTTGTAGCTTTGTCTTGGAAGGAAGACATAAGGGCTTTTGAATGAATAAGGAGGGATTTTCCTGTTCTTTTACTTTCATGTTTGGGTCTTAGATGTTGCACAGTATACAAATTTTACATCAGTGTAACCCCATGATTTTTTTCACCTGCCCAGTAGTAGTTAGGTATGTTATCTGTAGTGTTTAATATTGTCTTTTTCTTTTCTTTTTCCAGTGTGACAACGCAAAAGGACTCAAAGCCTTCTATGATGCAATAAAATATGGACCTAATCATCTGATGGTTTTTGGTGGTGTATGTGCAACAGTTACATCTATCATTGCTGAGTCTCTAAAGGGATGGAATTTGGTTCAGGTAAGGAATTGAATTTATTCAAATGCTATCTTGTATCTCTTTATCTCTTTTTAAAATTTAGAAATTTAGTATTAGATGCTTTTCAAGGCTAAAATTTTACGTAATTAGCATGTCAGTTTTGGAGGTCAGTGATGTGTAAAGAACAGTTACTTCTACATAGAACTAGGTTTTAAGGCCTGGTATTGGGCTTAAAATGCTTGAGAGTATGCAGCAGCAGTCATGTCTCAGTAGATTAATTAAATACAATTAATTTAATGTATCTCAAAAAGCAACCTAAATGAAATGAAGTTCAGTCATGGTAGGTGAGCAAATCTAAGACTTATCCAAAGTTAGCGGAAACAACTCATCAGGTCTTAAATTACGATACACTAGGGTCTTTACTTGGTCCCTTCTCAGTCATAATGCGGTAATTCCTATTGACTTTGAAAGTGTTGGAAGTGCATAAATTGTAAGTAGCAACTGGGTATGTATCTCAGTACTTGACTCACAAAACACATTTATTCCCAGCTGTTCTTTTTGACTTTCTCAAAGGTCAAGTTTGTGGAAAAGTTCCCTCTAGTGAGGAATCAGAATTTATTAATACTAATCTATAAAATGCAGATTATAATTGTATGATTTACTTCATTTCTTCCATCATCTATCCACTGATGATCTTTGGATTGATAGCTGTTCATGCAAGGTAGCCAGCCAGTTTTGCTTTTCAGGTGTGGGAATGCCTTGATTTTCTTCTCAATATTCAAATATCCAAAGACAAGTTTGTATCATTTTTATTAAAATAAAGAAACATTCTGTAGCAAAATAATGTAACAATTACCTGAGGTTTAAGTTACAAGCAGGCTTCTATTTTCCACCTGGAATACTCACTGAGATTAGTGCAAAATGAACAAATGAGGCATAATTAAGTTTGTGAAGAAGATGATGATCAGAGTACAAATGGGAAAATCTTGGGAGGATAATTAAAATAGCTTGTTAACTGTGTTTGCAATGCTTGTCAGATCAGATCTTTTTTTTTCCTTATGCATCAGGATTTTTTCTGATGTGAAAAACATCAGTTCTACTGTGGAAATATAATAGTAGTTTTTCTCTAGGGAGAATAGAGGAAGCAACAGAAAGCTTGAAACTGTCATTTAACAGTCTCTTAAAAATGGCCTAGGCCATGGCCTATAATGAAATATGTGACTGGAGCTGTGTTTTTTTGGAATTTGTCACATGGAACTTCCAGATGATGTAGAATGTTTTAAGGAGTTGGATTTCATTGTGCTAAATCTTTTTCATTTACTGTCAAGTTCTGCCTGCTAAGGTCTGAAAATCAATTTGTTAATGAAGTTGCTCAGTCAATAGAAAGGGCAATTAGAAAGCTTCTATTTGCTTTTAAATGCCTGAATTTATCAATGTGTGTGTTAACTTAGGTAATGATATGAAGCATTGCTACGAGGCAGTATCTGTTTCTTTGTATTTAAACACTAGAGCTGTGACTAAGCCTTGAACATTATTAATGATATCAGTACATCAAGGGATCCTTTGCTGCTTGGGCTTAGTGTACTGCAGGCACTAGATAAATCCTCACATGGCATAACTGCATGTCTTGTCAGGTTTTTATATATTGATTGATTGAATTATGAGAGAACATAAATGACAGTGTGGCTGGGAAGTAATGTGAGGCTTAGTGGATGGTATAGCAGCAATGGAAACAGTCTAAGTACACTTTATGAAAGTATTATGTCATGCAGTGACAGCAATACATGTATCTGCAAATCAGCAGATATAGTATGTACAAGATGGAGAGATGGAGTACAAATCCTCCTCAGGATCCAGTGTCATAAACCTTTCCAACTAAGAGCATAACTTCGATGGAAGGAATAGATCAAAATCTGTAGTTCTTGGAAGTGGAGCAACAATATGTGGCTTGATAAAATACAAGACTTTCCTCCCTCTAAACTGAGAGTTCATCTCAAGGAGTCACAGCAAACTCACATAAAGAGTTATATGAATTTGTAATTAGGATGAATTTGTGATTAGAATGAATCAGTCAAAAAGAGGGAAAAAAGCATACAGGCAAAACTTAACCTGGCATTGTATTTTTCAATAGAGGATATGCATTTGAAAGCCTGACTTTGTCCCTATGCAGGCAGTTAGAAAAGAGAGTTCTTGACCCTACTAGGAACATTTGATTTGATTTACTCATGTGTCATGTGGTGGAGCAAATTGACAACTGTCTTCTATGCAGGAGAAATGCAGAATGATACTGATAGTATGGATACTAGAGATAGGGAAGAAAAGAATAACAGAAACATTACAACTGAAAAATTACTTTTCTCAGCAAATACAGTATGAGGCTGAGTGGCTGAAAAACTTCTGAAAGCTTTTTTTAGCTTTGAATTCCAAGTTTCTGGGTGGCTGTTTGGGGAAATTTTTCTTTTCTGCCTCTTTTCCATTCTCTGCAATAAGAATTCTCCAAAAACAAACAATTAAATAAAAGGCAAAGAGTACAAATGTGCTGGAAATTACCATGTGGCATTTGCTACTCAGGCAACATTTTATAGTAGTTGGACGGGGGGGAAGTGGAGGGGGAAGAAAACGTTTTCACAAGACCCCTTCAGTCTCAATCTCCTTACTATATGTTGCTGATAGCGATACTGCCTTTTTGACTTAACTGGCTAATTCAGGTCATCGATGGCCTGCAACATGTGAAATAGGGAAGACTATTAGAGGTTGAAAAGAGTTTTACTCAAAGGTGACTTGCTTTATTTCTGTACCATATCTAAACAGAGATGTCCTACCCCATCTTGACAAATTCTGACTTACTTGATTTACTTTGGAGGGAGACAGACCTTTCAGTTCTGCAAATCCTCCCTTTGTAGAAAAGGAGATTCTATTCTCAGCTGGCTGCTTTCAATTTCTGGCTAATTATCTCTTACTGTAACAAAATTAATGATTTTTTTTAATTTATTTTTTTTTAAATGGAGAATTTTCTATCCATGGAAAGGGCAAGTTGGTTTAGTCTGCAAACACTTATGTCATCCTTAAGGGCTATGACTGAGGTATGCTACGTGATACAACCTGCAAACTGTTTTCTGAACACACATTCTTAGTAGGACAGATGCAGACACCCATTCCTTAGCTTCTCAAATGGAAGCTTCCCTGTGAGTAATCTCTGTGTGCCAGATGTCCTTACTTTGTTGAGTGACAGTCTAAGCATGGGCTGGAGGCTGCATGTGTGGTTTTGATCTCCAGTCTGTGGTGTGAAATCCATTTGAACCTTTGGTATTTTGGTTAAAAAGTGCCAATAATATTCTGTGCATCTGGCAGAGGGTCATAAAGGCATCAGGGTATAATACCCAGCAGTTGCTGTGCTGTAGGGAAATATTTGAATGTCAGATTCTTCCGGATTCATCTTCTTCATCATTCTGTAGATAGAATAGTATCTACAATACTATTAATGATATTATAAAGACCAGTCATATATCTTTATTTCATACACTGAAGCATTCCTGCTAGTATCCAGGTAGAGCAAAACAGAGGAGACAGCTTGCAATTCAGTTTTTCTTTGTTTTTCAGGATATCCATCAACTGCTTACCTCGTCATGTTAATTTATTACAGTGGCAAAAGCATCTAATTTGTATTGATTGCTGTTTCTCTTGCTTTCCATTGTGATATCTCACTTTTCCTGATTGACATATTAACATAAGCATTTAACCAGGCTGAGGATTTTGTTATCTGTCTTAATTTGCAGAAATCTTCCTCCATTTTGGAGATTTTTCTTTTTTTTTTTTTTTTTTTTGTGGGTGCTGTTTAAATTCTCCTATAACCTGCTTCGTTTACAGTTTCCTTTAACTCTGGAAAATAAGCCTCTGCCAGAAACAAAGTATAAAAGTAGTGCTTCCTTGGAATATCTTCCATTTCTATATATTTAATGTAATGTAGTCATAACTGCTGGCTTCTAGGCAAGTAACTGCTACCAGTGATCCAGTGCTTAGATAGTAATGACATTCAAAACAGAGAAACCTTGTCTTGAATTCAGCGTCTTGTGTTGTAAAGTTTTCTAAGAAAATTATAGGCACCCCAACCATGGTACATTATTTGCTTTGTGGGCATATTAATAAAGGGCAAGTTCATGTGTTAGAAAGGAAAAACTGCTTTAGTTCTCTGGCTTGTTGTTTAGTTGAATATTAAAGAGCTTACCCTGAGGTTTGTTTTATTATCCCAGAGATACATAGGTGTTCAAGATCACAAGTCTGAATTACCAGAAAGACTGCTGGTGTTCAAGAAAATTAGTGATGTTTCTAGCCTTTGGTTTCTTTCTGAAACAAAGCTGATGTTTTTGCATTGTCAGTTCCTCCTAATAACTTCTGACCACTGGCCAATTTCAACCAAATTGTAACAGAGGATTTCCCAAAGATTATTAGCTGCTATACGTTCCTGTGAAAATGAGCTGCTGAGAGAGGGATCCAATGCACAAGAGGCTCGCAGCATGAGCACAGAACTTCAAGCCAGCCATGACCTGTGGTGCTCCTTTCCCAGCTGCTGCTTATGTGAAGGGGACTGACTGCATTGAAAACAGAGTTAAAAAAAACCAGCAGAAAGTTAGTTAGGAAAATGCAGAGGAGGGGTGCAACCCAGAAGGATATGAAGTAGGAGCTGCGGTGTTTGTTTGTGTGTGTAGAAACGTAGGACACGTGTATCAGCAGGAAACCAGGCTTTATTAGCTGGCCCTGTTACTCCTCAAAATTCTTGTTAACACAGAATTTCACAACTATATGCAGGTTACAGCTGGTGTTTTTTAACACTTTAACACATAAGTAATGCAAGTAATCACACACATGTTTATACTCGCCACTGAATAAAGCTTCTTGTTAAAATCTGAATTTTCTAAATCCTCATGCTTGCAACCTGGAGATCTGGCATGGGCATTTAAACATTTGGTTAAAAACATGGGGATTTTGGATGCTGTTATTTTTTTCCTTTTTGTTTTTCCAGTTCCTTGTCACATTTGTTCCAGTACAGTGAGCTTGTGCTACTTTTGCCTTCAATGCACAATTTCCATGTATTATTAGTTTAAGCAATGAAAAGGGCATTTAAACTAGTCTTTGGCTAAGAAGATTAGCTACTTCTATCTATGAGATGCAGGCAGTTCCACTTAAACAGACCTTTCTCCCACTGGAATATGACCCAATACACCATAAAACTACAGCCTTTGGCTTCTTGGCCCACAATTATTTATTTTTTCCCCCTTTGCTTTCCTATTTTATCTCCTGGGATTGGAAGGATTTTATAGACTTTCTGTACTTGTGTTGTACTTTTAATAGGCAAAGCGAGTGAGGGGGAACACTTTGATGACATTCTGATCCTGCTTTTGGGAGTTAGCTGAGCACATAAGGACGTGTTGCTTACTTCACCATAGGAATGCCTGGGAGCTCCTGAACAGGAAGACAGCACAGTAGGACTGACCTTCAGGCAGATTGCATGTGAAGTTTCTCCTCATTTGTGAGAATCTCTGGTGAATTTGGAGGGAGACAGACCTTTCAGTTCCGCAAATCGTCCCCTTGATACAAGCTGCCAGCAAGAGCTCTGATGTTATTGATGTGGCCCCCTGAAGTTCTGTGGTTGCTGCTGTGAAAGAAAATGCTTGGGGAGTTAAAGCATATCAGCAGTACCATATATCTTAATTAGACCATGTCCCTCTGTGTGTTGATGGATGCAAACACGCACAAGATAGAGCAGACTTGGAGAGTAATTTTATATTCACCCTTAAACTTAAAGAAATGAATGTTTCAATGCATCAGAGGACAGTAGGGCACAACTTAGTGACAAAGATTCTTTCATCGTGATAAAAACACTGACCCTGATTTCCAGTGCATAATTTCAGTTGTACCGCAGGGGATATACTAGCATTACATAGATGTTAATAGCAGAAATTTTGTCCACAAAGTTTAAACTGGAAATTTCAGAAGATTTTCAGGCTGAGGTATGGTAAGAAACGCATATCCTATATTCCAAATGCACTGCAAGATTTAGTAGAGCCTTCCTTTCCCTTCTTTTCATCTTCTGCCTGAATATATGAAATTGATTTCTATGGCTGAACCTGGCTTTCCATCAGCTTGAAATTGACTTCTGTCCAGTATTCACTTTATTTAAATATGATTAGCTGTTCTTTTTCATCTTGTTTGTCTTGTGTTTCTACTGTTGGAGAAAACAGCAAAACTACAGTATACAGACTAATTTTCCTTTGATCTAAACTCAGCAAGTTCAGTTCATTACATGAAGTGTGACTAAAGGCATTTTAATACAGTTGTAGGGTTAGGTCAAAGCTGTTGAAGACTCAACCTGTATATATATTCTAACAATGATTTGCATGTTCTGACAAAAAAATTCCTTTGTTATTTACTTTTTTGTTGTTGTTGTTCTTAGCAGTTTTTCCATAATCATTCATTCACTTCTGTATTAGTGTTGAATCAATAATATGGAATGAATGAGTGACGGCTTAGGTAACAGACTAAGACTAGAGAGGCAAGGGTGTCACTGTGTGTGCAGTATACTTTGGGTTTGGAAAACCACATTTAATACTGAACCAATCATATATTTCCTCTCCTCCATGTAATCCTCCCTTGAATCAGAAAGATTTTTCTCTTCTTTTTCTTTTTTATTCTTTTTTCCTCAAAAATAAAATGCATTAAAAAAAAACCAACAAACCCATAGTGTAACAAACATTGATGTTTTTGCGAACACAAAGCCTTGTGTTTTAATGCTAGGTCAATTTATTGGTAAGGTGTTTAAAATATCCAGTTTAATTTATTATCAGAATAAATAATGGCTTGGGCTTTGCTGGGACATTTTTTTTTTTCTTTTTCCCATGTAATTTTTATCAACGTATTCTGTCTCGCTGGTTGTATTACCTTTGGTAATTTCTGTAAAAGAGTATTGAAGTTGTCGTCTTCTGCGGCTTTTGCAGCCCCTCAGCTAGGATAGAATTGCCAGGTAGAATTTTATTCAGTTACAAAAATGTTTCAGTATTGCACCCTACAGCTATTACTGCAGCTTCCTCCACTGCTACAAACAGTATTCCTTCATGCCACCTCAAGCTGATTTGTTACTACTTGCTGCTGCTTTTTCTGGAGGTGTTTTTGAGAGGTAGATGGGTACCTCGGGTTGCCATCTCTTCCTTCTCTCTTCTTTCCTGTCTCGATATGATAGGCAGACTTCAGATTTGCTTCTTTGGGAAATCACTTGTAGTTTGGCATCTTTGCTATTCTGAATGAAGAGGACTGTGATATACTCTGATTTTTCAGATTTCAGATTATTATTTTAATTTTTTTTATGTCACACTTTCTAGTACTTTGCCTGATGTCTTTTTTTTGTGTATGGTTCCAACCCACTGGACAGTAGTGCTGCTAAATTTCCTTCTAGCCCATAGCTGGTCAGCACATCTCCTCTTGACAGCCTCTGGGAAATGTCATGTGATTTGTGGGGATATACCTGTGTGACACCAACATCCCATTAACGATAGTCTTGAGTCTATTCACAGCTCTGCTAGGCCAAAAAATCAGCTTTTGATTTGTTAATTCCATGGTTTTCATTACTCTGTGACCCACAAACTTGGTTTGAAGTCTCCTACTGTTAAATGGAAGCATTACTACAGTTTCTTGGCAGCTGAAGCACTGATTTTTGAGCTCCCCTTTGCATTTTTCCCTCTGCCTGACTATACACAAATCTTGTTTTTATGTTTCTCATTTGAAAGCTAGCTCAGAGAAATCAGATGCTAATTGGTTGCCCATCTGTATATGATTTTTCTGCTTTAAAGGTTAAATTGATTTATAACAATCTTATTTCACTGAAAATATAATTTTGTCACTTTCTGGTTGGTTCTTGGCAATCATTATTAATTTACTCCAAAATGTTCAGATTATTGTATTTCTTCGACTATTGCATAACTTCAAATATTCTAGAAAGTGGGTTTCAAGCTTCTTTTACCACCATTTCCCCAGATGTGGTCCTTCTGATTATTTTCACCATTCTTATACTTTGTATAAAGCTGGATTTTGTTATTTTGGCATGCTATTTGCCAGAGTGACTGCTTTAATTTGTTTCTGAAAGGTAGCATTGAGTGTGTTCTACAAAACCGGTTTACTGGCCTGTTTCTCAAGATCTACCTTGGAAAGCTCTGCTACTGCTTCCTTGGAAAGCTCTGCTACTGCTTTCTCTGCAGTCCCTTTGACCATCCTGGCCTGAGTGGCCCTCTGTGAAGTGGCACCCTTTCCTATAGCTGCTGCTGTCCTTGGAACATACAATCCTGGCCATATTAAGAAGGTCAATACAAATAACTCAAGGCAAAATTGGTGTGATAAAATTTGTTGTTTCATACAATTACTCCCACAGTCTCAAATCCACTTCTTCATTTCATTCCCTCTTACTTCAATGTTTTCCTTCATATTAATGTCCTATTATAGGACAAGGAAAGCTTTGTTATGTGGTAAATTAACCTGCTTTTCCCTGAATGCTGTTTTGGCGGCAGCTACTTGATTACTTATTTTGAAGGATAGTATAATTCATACAAATTCAGCAACAGCAGCTTCCTGGCATAGACTGAATAACAAACTTGTAAACCAAGCAGTTACAAAACCCCACACCTCTTCATAATTTCAAAACTGAAATAAAATAATTATTGGCCTTTAAAACTGGAAAAAGCATAATTATGCTCCATTGAAGAAGAAACATATTGCTGATATGCTTATAGAAAAGTAAGTGCTAAAATACAAATTCTCATGTAATAGAAGCTGTTCTAAGGACCTGATCCTCAAGTGCATGGAAGTGTTCTTGGTATATGATTTATCTAGTATTGCAACCACTACGGCATCTGTCTCTTCGTAGTTCCAGTCTTTCAGAGCTGTAGTTGCAAATCCAGATTTACTTTGATATCTCATCTTGCTTTGGTTTAATTAATTTTTAGGAGATGAGTAGCTTAAAATTTCCAAACTCTGTGTAAAGATATGACGCATTCTGCTCCTAATTCTCAGAGTAAAGGAAAATGTTTCCCCAGTGTAGTAGCTTGTTTTTCAGAAGTCCATTAGACTTTATTATCCAACAGACAGCCTGTCACAAGCTGATGAATAAGCTACAGAAGGACTGACATTATTACCACTACAAGCTTTGTTTGTATTCTGCTACAACACTAAGCTAAGAAACTTCAATGGTTATAATTAAGCTACTGTGAGGGCACAATATGCATTGGGATGTGGATTCATTATGTTGGTTTGTTTCCTGCAAGTAAGAAGATTAGTGGCACAGCTTCTGAAGGGTTTGTTCAAGTCCCTCAATATTCAGATGAGGAAACAAGAATATATGGGTTTGGGGAGTGAAAGATCTCCAGTTCAGCAGTCTAAAGTATTGCATGAAGTACTTGGGAGCTGCAACTTTATATTCATTACTAAACACTGCCATCTTGACATAAAGAAAGATTTAATTTGCTCTATAAAACAGAGCAAGAAAGTTCTTCATCATAACCCTTTTGAAAATAAAAGCTTGTAAAAGACTAATAACAGTCTCAATCTGAAATTGATTTCAATACAATTACAAATCAAAGGATGAATGCTGGGTTTTGCATTTGTAAACAAATTTCCAAATTGGATCCACTGTTCTCTTTAAGATCAACTGTAGCTGCAAGGAAGAGATCAGTTCTGGGAAAGTGGGATAGGCTTGCATCATTGATAATAATGGGGCATTTTGCTATTAAGACATATTAATGCTAAAGAGATATTTTTCCTAATGTCTCTTCTTTAATTTAAACAATCAAACCATAGACTTGTTTAGATAAGCAGATTTTTATTGATTCTCTTTTAAAGGCTACTGAGAAAAGCAGAGTGACTGAGCAAGCAATAGAGAAGATTAGTATTATGTCTAGCTCTTAACAAAATTAATCAAATAATAAAGGTCTCAAATAATCAAATACAATTCAAATAATAAGGAAAACAAAGGTGATGATTCTCTGTGGTGCATACCTATCTATATATTTATGTGCATGCACACATATATTTAGAATGATCTAAAACTATCTTCAGTCCTGTTTATGGCCGTATGTTCCTGACAAGTACCGTTACATTTCAGATAAATGTAGTTGCATTCTCTTACCTCACATCAGGATTAATTATCATTCAGAAATATGGTTGACATGTGTAGGTATACATAAGCAGCATGCTTTGAAGTTGTTTTCTTGTAACTTTTTGGTTGCTAGTTGTTTTTGCCCTTCACCCGTTTCACGTTTTTCTGCTTACTTATAAAGAGTTAAAAAAATATGCCAAATTTGCAAATCTGAAAGAGAAGGAAGGTTCAGAACCACTGTTATATAAAGATCCTGCATATTATTTGCTGATATTGATAAAGAAGGCCAGGATTACAGATTGTAGAAATACAGACTGTAATCAGACCAGCCTGGAAAAATTTGGCTGTAGAAACATTTCTTTCCTAGCAAATTTTACACAATCTTTTCAAAGCCTTGCATCTTACCTATTAAAATTCAGTAATGTTACTGTTGCTAAATTTGATAATGCTTCATGATGTTAACATTAATGTTGATAATGAGTTCTTTGAATTGTCAGTGTGAAAACTCTTGTGACTGATGTGATTTTTGTCCTTGCTTTTGCAATTCTTTCTGACAGTGTGATAAATGTCCTTATGCTGGTTTTAGCTTAAGAAGAGGGAAAATGCAGAAAACTTTTTTTTTTTGCTTTTTTTAGAGCAAAGGACAAAAAGGCACAACTACGAGGGCCTTATTTTCACTGCCTTACCCATCCAGCTTTGTTGATCAAGAACTTGAGCAACTGTTTTTGCAGCTATAATCATCATAGTCACCTTCTACAAAGACTGTACTCAAGGTTGCAAGAAGCATGTCCTCAATTATAACCCAAATCTTCCCTCATAACAAATGTCCTTGCACTGGCTTGATTTGTCTCATATTTACTGTCTAACGGCTAGACCACAGTAAGAGGTTTATGATTTCGCTGCTTGTGTTGCCTTAAAAGAAAGTGAGATATTTTTTGATTTGTTTGTTTTTTTCCTTTTTTTTTTTTTTCCAATTGTATCTTTAAAACAGAAGACAACAAAACAGAGAAATAATTTCTGTACAAATAATTCTGTGGTTTGCTCTTCCTGTTAGCCTCATTCTTAGCTTTTCAATTTCCTATTGCCACAAGCAACGCTAGGAGGATTTAAAGGCAACATGCTGACAATTAGTCATGGCTTGCAGACTGCTCATTTGAACAGTAAGCATTTATTTTTTATGTCCAGACGTCCACATTTATTACTGCAGATGAACCAACAGGGTGTCGTTTCATAGTTAGTTCAATGGTTTAACTGGTTATGTGAACCAGGAAAATGAAACTTTAAGTGTTGTTGCCCAATATTCTATTGTTTTACAGACAGATTATTATAGTATTATAATCGCCTTGGAAAGACGGCTTTTGTCTCGAGTCACAAATGAATTCACACAGAATATGACATTGTTAGAATAGTGGTAAAGGGGAGAGGGCACTGTGCAGTAAATCTAATGATTCGTGTTTACTGAGAGTGAGTGGATTGAGAGCGCTACTTTGGAAGTCTCAGCTGCCTGCCCAGAGACTATATAAACCTTACCTGAATGTGTTCCCCAACAGCTGAATTTATAAGATGAGGGTGAGGTTTGCTTTCTGGGACCATACAAGTGTAACATTATTGCTTTAGCTCCCTAGTTGAATAATGAAATGTAGATCATGTAAATTCTACAGAGCCATGTATGAAATGAGTTTTGGTAACCCCCTTATATGAGAACACCTTGAGGTGCAGTCCCAACATTCATCTCATAAACTTGTCATCAGACTTGGCACCTGATCCTGTACCACCTTGGAGCATAAACATGCCTTACTCTGCATGTCTTCTTTGTAGTCAGTCACAAGGGCTTCCATGGCATGCTTGGATGGGTCCAGTCCCAGATGATACTGCTTGTGAGTTTGCCAGTATTTTAGACTTCAATTTCTTCTTCTGTTATTTAAAAAAATCAGAATAGAGATCAAAACAAATATCACTCTTCTGAATTGTCATCAAGATTATTATGGACAATGTAATGATTTCTGGGTTTGTGTCTCCTTTGCTTTTGGCCTTTGAGGAAGTCAATTCTGTCTTGCCACAGAACATCAAAGGTGCAGTGAATTGTCTCAAGTGGTCCTAGCTCAGTGCTTACCCTGATGAAATTGATGTGAAGGGTTTTGAAGTGGTACTGTCTTGGTTTCTTGTTTGGTGATTACTGACACAGCTAAGCTCTGTGTGAGTACCTGTGCCACTGAAGAGAAGGGATTGGTTTCCACATGCCTTTGGGTTCTCTAACCAATATTTGTGTGGAATAACAAGCATTCTCACCTTTCAGGTTCAGCTGAAAACAGAAGAGTGAAAAAGAGTGAAGTGTACATGTTTTCAGAGTGCAATTTGGTCCCCAAGAGCATAAAGTTATGAAATCTGCTGCCTAAGCCCTGCAGAGGGTGGGATTTCAGATGCACTCCTCTGCTTGGAATGGCTCATTGCTCTAGCTCTAACCACCTCCAAGCCCAGCATGCCTGATGCACTTGAATCCCATTTGAGGAACTTAACTCTCCCTTTGTGGTGTACAATAAGCTTAAGAGCCTAACTTTGTATTCCATTACTCTGAAAAGGCATTGATGTTCTCAGAGTATGTGTGTTTGGCAGGTATTTCTGAAATCATATCTGTCTTATCATACTGCACCTTGTTCACTATGTTTAATCACCATATATGAAATTGCAGTTCTAATTTTAGCATCACAATTGGCTGCTGTGGAGGTGGCTGTATTGAACAAAATGAAAAGTTATTAGCCAAATTCTTTTTCCTGCTCTGCGATATAATAGCCATCTGGAGAAATCTCTTCAAAGTTGTTATAACTTTATGGGCTCAGTACAGAGGAAGTTCTATGCCTCTACTGAGGTTTGAAGCCAGTATTATACATTGAAGACCAATATACTGAAAAAGTCCCCTTCAGGGAGACTCTGCACGATTTTAGAAATGCCTAAATGTGCAAGGCAGCTCCCTTTTTATCTCTGATGGCTCCAGGTGCTGGATATGTATGAATTTGCTTTTGTACATTGCATCTAGACCTGCTGTAGTTGATGCAGGCTGCTGTTACTTAGCAGCAGAAATAGGCCTTAACAAAATACACTGTTTATCTTTGAAGTTGTTTCCAGCAGATAAGTTATTAAAGGAGATGCTGGTGCTTATGACTGTTAAAATAATACAGCTGGAATGCTTTCCCTGAAATTTTTAAAGATTTACAGCTCTTCCTAAGACAGTAAAGTCACACCTGAGTGCCGTAACCAGGTCCCTCACCTGCTCTCGTTTTCTGACCACATGAACCTTTTAAATACTTTGCTGTGCAGTGGGGCATTACTGACACGAGGAAGGAGGAGACTACACAGGGTAGTTGGCACTCTGAGTTTAGGGTGATGGTAAAGACAGCCCCAGTGCCTCAAGCTTAGGGTGGCACCCCACCTACTTTTCCTTTCTCCTGGACAAGACTTCCACTGTTGTATTGCCTCTAAAATATGGGTGTGCCTGCACTCTGGCAGGCAGCGTGTCCAGGTAAAAATAATGAAACAGCCAGCAGCTATGGCAGAGCAGGTATCAGCGCTCTCTTTCAGCCTGTGATCTGCATGGATGGATGTAGGGATGTGCTACTTTGACTGATGTGCCTAGTCTCTGCAGAGAGAGGGATTTGGCACTCACCATTACCTTCAGCATTGCCATCAGCTAAATATGCCCTGTTTAGTATATGGCTGTTTTCAGCTCTGTTTCTGCACAACTGTAGTTTCCAGTTCATATTATAAGGCAGATAAATGTGTGCAGAATCCAGGGTCCACTTCTGGGATCCAGCTCCTACAAGTTGTGTTTTACAGTATTTGACTTGTAAGTACTGGGATACTTCATCTATAACTGAATATGTATTCATTGTGCTACCTGAAGTTTTTTTGTACAATATAAACAAATGGCAGTGATAGAACCAGAAAATACCTGGTTTATTGATTATAACTTAGAGCTCATTTTCAAAGACTGTAATTAGGAATAGAAGAGCAATCCCTCTTTCATTCTCCCAGAGACAGAACTTAAAGAGTATGTGACTGATCTTGTCAGCTTTGTTTTTTATTAAATGTTGGATGTGACATTTGATATGTCTAAACTCACATCTATATAGTATATTGTTAATTCTTTGGTGTCAGTTCAGGGTAGGGTACTCAAGTTATCTGTCTTACAGGAACAAGCGACTATAATTTTTTTCATAAAGTAAGGGAAACCTTCAGTTTTTCTGTAATCTAGTGGATAATTAAAAAAAACGTACTCAAAGTGAAAGAATACTATATGATTTAAGTATTAATTACACTCAATTTTTGAAACTTTAAAGCCTATGTTTTCCAAAATCACTGTAGTGATTATTCACCACCTTAACACAAATCACACTTTGACTTATCTTGCCAAAAGTTGCAGCTAAGTGAATACGTACCATCATACATTGAAGTACTCTACCCAGAATCATAGAATGGTTTGGGTTGGAAGGGACCTTAAAGATCATCTAATTCCAGCCACCCTGCCGTGTGTACATGTACCAAAAATTGTAATCTATTAGCTCCTTTTGTTCTGTACACAGTCCAGAAATACAGACTGTAAAATTTCAAAACTTCTTTTTTTAAATAATTGCATTTTTTTTTAAGTTTTCTTCAAGCAAATTCAGAGACTAGATATCTACACATTTTGAAAATACTTATCTTTGTATGCCGATTCCAAGACCCTATGTGCCATTTTATAGAATCATAGAATAGTTAAGGTTGGAAAGGACATTAAAATCACAGTTCCAACCCCTTGCCATAGGCAGGGACACCTCCCACTAAACCATGTCACCCAAGGCTCTGTCCAACCCAGCCTCGAACACCGCCAGGGATGGAGAATTCACAGCTTCCCTGGGCAACCCTGTCCAGTGCCTCGCCACCCTTACAATAAAGAATTTCTTCCTTATATCCAATCTAAACTTCCCCTGTTTAAGTTTGAACCCATTACCCCCTGTCCTATCACTACAGTCCGTAATGAAGAGCGCCTCCCCAGCATCCCTATAGCCCCCTTTCAGATACCTGAAGGCTGCTATGAGATCTCCATGCAGCCTTCTTTTTTCCAGGCTGACCAACCACAACTTTCTCAGCCTGTCTTCATAAGGGAGGTGCTCCAGTCCCCTGATCATCCTTGTGGCCTCCTCTGGACTTGTTCCAACAGTTCAACGTCCTTTTTATGTTGAGGACATCAGAACTGCACACAACACTCCAAGTGAGGTCTCAAATACATAATGTATAAATAAATATTTATGAACCTCTAGAATTTCTTCCATGGCAGTATCCCTGTTTTTTCTTTGACCATAAAAATTATAAAATTCTGCACTGTAAAAGTATGATACAGCATGCAGATCAGAGCCAAAAGTGTTTAAGTGTTTTTTTGTTTGGTTTGTTTTGGGGTTTTTTTTGTAAATAAGTATAATTTGATGAAATGGAGCAAAATTAAAAACATATCTGGCAATATTTCCAATCCTATGTTTTTATTAATCTTGGTAGCTTTGTCTTGGATAAAGATGTAAATTCTTAATAATTTTCTGCTTAAAACAGTTTTGAAAAAGTGGTTCTTTCAGGGAGAAATACCTTAGTATTGTGGTTGGATGTTCCAAGCATGAAACTCTGATGTCTTGTGCAGGTTGAGGGAGGTGACCCTTCCCCTCTTCTCAGGCCTGGTGAGAGCACATCTGGAGTGGTGTGTTGGTGTGTCCAGATCTGAGCTCCCTGATACAAGAGACAGCGGCGTATTGGCATGAGTCAAATGGAGGCTCACAAAAATGATGAATGAATTGGGGCATTTACCATGAAGAGAGGCTGAGAGAGCCAGGAATATTTAGTCTGAAGAAGAGAGAGCTTGAGGGGATCATGTCAGTGTGTATACATACTTGATGGAAGCAAGTGAAGAAGACAGAGCTGGACTTTGTGGTGCCCAGTAAAGCGACAGGAGGAAATGGATGCAAACTGAAATGCAGGGAATTCTATCTCATTGTAGGGGTGACCAGACCTAGAGAAATTGTGGGAAGTCTACCACTGGAGATATTCACAAACCTGACTGGACAGGACCTTGAGCAACCTTCTCGAGGAGACCTTGCTTTGAGCACGGAGGTTGGACTAGACAATATGCAGAGGTGCCACCTTATCTCAGCTTT
This sequence comes from Coracopsis vasa, assembly GCA_026283785.1. NCBI lineage: Eukaryota > Metazoa > Chordata > Aves > Psittaciformes > Psittacidae > Coracopsis > Coracopsis vasa. The sequence goes on along the minus strand of JANHGB010028635.1, from coordinate 1,124 downwards.
TCTGTGATTCTGTGAATGCAGCCGCGAGTCTTAATCCTGACTTTCACATTGTAGAGTAGAAAAAAAGTAAGGAACAGCAATGAAATTACACTGTTAGGCTGAAGTCACTACAGATTCCGTTATCTGCTGAAGACGATGAGCAGATTTTACTTTAATCCTGTTTAATTCGGTATGCATTTATTGTTACTGTGTTTTTTCCAAATCCTCCTTCAGGCTTTAAAAGCAGTAACAATGAAACAGAGAGCTATAATCTCTGAGTTGATTTGAATATGATTCCATGCACAAATAAGTAATTCTGAAAAACAAAGTTCTTAATAATACAAGTAACATTGGTTTGACCCTCCCTTGAGCAGAAGGATGAACTATTTGATCTCCTGAGCTCCCTTTTGTCCTGTGATCCTGTGATAGTGAAATTGCTGAGCCATAGCCATTCCTGACTAAAGATGGTTTATCTTTCACACATTATAATTTTGCAAATGTTGGCATTATTGACAATTGCCAGAGCATTGAAACTTCTAATAATGGGTTCATGTATTTCTAGATAATAGCAAAGTCTTTGCAAGGTGACCTGTTTGCCCTTTTTTTTTTTCCCCACATCCAATTAACTGATTAATTTTATCACAGCGCTAAGATTTTATTTATTTTTCTGTAGAGAGGGTAAAGATTTTTGTAGTGATTGTATTGGAGAGAGGGGAATGATGTCTAAGCTAGGGATAATGTCAGTCTGTATACTGAGCTTTTGTGCATTAATGAGTTTTATTTTCTGTAATAGATATGTACATGTGTCGCTTTGAGCTGCCATTAGATTCATGAAACCTTTAATCTAGTGTCATTTTCTAGATAACTCCTGTAGCAGTTCCAGCAGAGAACTCCTGCAACAGCAATGACTTTCAAGAAAGCAAAGTATCTGTTATGAAGTGTTGTGGTTTAAACCCAGTCAGCCATAAATCAGAACTACGTAGCTCGCTCTCTCACTCCCCCCTTTTTTCCCCTCCCCCTGCTTCTGGTTGGATGGGGAGGAGAATCAAAAAGAATGTAACTTCTACAGGTTGAGATAAGAACAGTTTAGTAACTAAGGTATAACACAAATCACTACTGCTACCACCAATAATAATAATGATAAA